>UYYA01005221.1:15632-32744 GCA_900624975.1 Angiostrongylus costaricensis | reverse complement strand
ACGGTATTCGCACGCATTCGACTCTGATAATAGCTTCACAGAGTATTTAGGCTATACAATGACTTGCAGTGTTCTGTCGATGTATAAACGGAATGTTTCTAGCCTCTCAGAGGAGTGTCTCATACAAATTTGATGGGATCCAGAAAGATGGTGGAGAGTTTGTTATGCCCACAAAGCACGATCGAACTAACAACCCCGTGAGTGCATTGGGGCTATACGGGATATACGCGCCCTTAATAAGTAATATGATCGATAACCTATTATTGCACCTTTTAAGTATTCAGATAAAATGAATTTTATAAAAACCTTCCACTTTTAATTCTGCACTTCCTTAATAGATCTGGATGTCTCCAAAATTTTCCTAACACCTCGTATTGCTTTGAGTGAGCTTTAAAGATATTCAACAGTAACTGCTTATTTGAGTTATTTCACCGACAACTGGTTTTTATAGCGATGATGGTACGAGCAGTTTAACAGATTTGTCATCAGAAATGTCATATCTGGAACAAAAACATACTTCCTCCTGGACGTAACTGCAGTTTCTGAAGGAATAAATAAGGGAAATGAACAATAAAATTTTAAAAAACCGGCAGGATTGGAAGAGTACTTACTGCGAGAAAAACGTAGAGAATGAAAGAAGTGCTGAGATCCACACACCAAAAGTGATGACGGGTCATGTAAAACAAATTATATGCATATATATGTACATATATATATATATGCTGTAGTCGATGGCTGCGATAGATTCGATGTTTCGGATGGAATTTGCGAAGGCAATCATGTTTGGATGCACATATACAAGAATGCATAAATACATGCAAACATACACACGTACATAGATAAACACGAAAATAAAGCTGAAGGAGCAAGCTTAAAAGATGAAGAATCCATGCGGGATGCGCTAGGCATCCGACTTCATCAAGCATCGCAAGAGATGATTGAATGCATACCTGCCCTATACAATGGCTTGCGGCTCTTTAGTGATGAATTAAGTCAGTGCTGTCATACTCTTAGACATGTTTGGTAACAATTCCTGCCGAATGCGGAGGGATGAGAAATTCAGTGAGTCGGGGTTAGGGATCAAACCAAAAATCGACTGTGTATTGTAGGGCGATTCGAAACCACTGCGCTTCGCGCACCATAAATGGATACACATATGTAAATGTATATACGTATACATATATCATATGTATATATGTTTATATATTTGTATACGTATACGAACACATGGGCGCAGTGGTCGGAGGCGCCCTGCAGCACACACATGGAACCGAATCCCCGCACCCATAGCCCACCACCCTTCGTGTTCGACAAATTGGTACCAGACTTGTCTAGAAGCAGCATTGGCTCGATTGATCAGTAGGCCTCTTGAGTCATTGTAAAGGCCAAATATGCATTCAATCGCCTCCAAACGATACGTAATGAAGTCGAACGCATGGCGCATGCCTTAGGGATTGATCAACGCAGAGAGCTTTATTCTTTTATCTACAGAATGTAACAATTCAACTCTCTTATTATGACGCAATGTTGTTTTTGCCTCTCTTAAAGAACAACAAGCAAATAAATAAAACAACTATATGTTCGCATTTGTAACAAAAAGACCCGCAACGATATAATACTATGTTTAGCTTTTTATTTACTGCCTAGTACAACTTCCACGTCAAGGTATTGTGGGAAATCAACCACAACGATGTAGAGATATTCGCAAAAGGTATGACCCCGGGCCAAATCGAACCACAACTTCCCTTCCGGATCTCGCGCATTACACACTGCGCCACGGAGGCCCTTGTTCTGTTTCTCTCAGCTGGTTTTCTATCCACTACCGCCATTAGCAATAACCCGTCAACGAGATTGATCTGAAGAGTCCACATTGGCATTGAACTCAGCCAAGCTGAGGCTGCAAGGTTTTAGCAGCTTTTTCTTAAGTTTGAATATGGAAATCGAATTCAGAGTGTTAGTTCTTTTTCCAAATGTAGTAAGATAATTTTAAGAAAAGATCAAAAACCTTATTTTTGGTAAATAATAGGTCACCAAAAAGTAATGTTTTCCGTATCGATTAATTTGAAAAACAGCATCGTCATCGTCACCCGCACGTAATTTGTTCCTTTTCTTGTGGCAAACAAGATGGGATTACTAGATGGTTTCTCTTCGGTTTCTGTACAGAAATCTAGATCTACCTAATTAATTTTCTGTTCCCTTTAGAATTTACTTTGCATATGGCGATCCACGAAATCGTAGCGGATAGCGTAGTATCAGAGATGCCGTTCAACAACAAGCGCAAAGAACTTGTTCGACTCCACAGTGGTACAACGAAGTCGCTCATCCCTCTGTGGTTGCGAAATTGATATCGGACTCGTTTGAGCAGAACTCTGCCAACCCACAGAGCTTGCGACTACCTTGTGACATAGAAACGTCCTATCACGGAATTACCTCAGAATTTTAGGGAGAATCAACTTGATCAGCATTCAACGACAATCAGGAAGAAGGAAGCATCGTCAAGCTAAATCCAAATTCGTACAAATACATGAAGTCCTCGGTGAAAGGTGGATACGAGGAAACGAATCGAATACAAGGAGTGCTGGGATCTATGGAATATCCGATATCAAGTCACGCAAGAGAAAAAAACTTTTCAAAATCTACAACAATCACATCATTAATAAAGCCGTGAAAAAAGAACTCACCTAGAGAGGAGAAAACGTCGAAAGCTACTGATTGGTTACAGTGCACCCCAACCACAAGATGGGAAACATTGGAAAAAAGTAGCTCAAAATAGGCTCCTCTTGTAGACAAGAAAGGTGTTCAATCCTTTTCAATATTCCTCACCAATTTAGTAATGGCTGTGACTTCACTCAACGATGATTGTTATGAGTTTTCTCAAGGAAAAAAAACTTTCCACTGAATTCAATACTTCTATTAACTTCATTCCTTCTAACGGTTTACCGCCTCATCGTGGCTGGGAGGTGTTCCTGGGTGTCAAACTGCGATGTACAGCGGGGATTCATCCTCTGGCAGGGTCTCCGAAGCTGAGGAGTCTGGCGTTTCCATCAGGAAGTCTAGCTAAGAGTACACCAGTACTAGGACAAATCACTGTCCTGGTATCAAAGTCGCATGGTGGTAAATCTCCTTCTGATCCACAAGGGCTGCGACTGCCCATGGTGGTGAAGATCTGGGGGGAGACTTTGGTCAGGCTAACCTCGGGACTCCAGGAAACCATAATGGCTTAACCAGCAAATCTCCGAAAAAATGGAGATTATGCTGGGGCCCGCACAACCAGTGAGGACGGGCCATTCAAGTATCAAGTAAGTAAGTACTAACCTCATTAACGAGCTCATTTGGAATTCCTAGTATGCAGAAAATTGTGCAGCTATAGTGCAAAGCTTTTTTCTCTCCTAGAATATTCGATAGGAAAATTTCGTCTTAAATCAGTGAGATACAGCTTGGTATAAAACACCAGATTTACAGTTTTGTGGAAGAAAGCTCTAAATCTTATGTTTCATTGCTTGAAATCAATAAAGGATGTTAAACAAACAACAGCTTCGAGGAATTCTGTATTCAATTCATGAACATTTAGAAGAAAAGTGGTAAGCCAGAGA
This sequence comes from Angiostrongylus costaricensis, assembly GCA_900624975.1. Classification (NCBI taxonomy): domain Eukaryota; kingdom Metazoa; phylum Nematoda; class Chromadorea; order Rhabditida; family Metastrongylidae; genus Angiostrongylus; species Angiostrongylus costaricensis. Next base: position 29,151 of record UYYA01005221.1, on the reverse strand, counting down.
TCAGAAGACGCTCACAGAGAGAAATGTGAAAAACCAAAATAATAGGGTTTAGTAAGCAATATTTCGAACCGTATCCTTAATACTAGTTCTAGGCAGGCCTAATTGGTCTTCTTCTCCTCCGGGATTGAGGATCTGGTAGAAGCTTTTGTAGTGAGCCCTTCCTCGTTCGGAAGACCTAGGAACTTACTATGTACTAAACATACTTCGTAGAAGACAAATGCTAGAAAATGAATCAAAGGCAGGAAGTGCTGAGATCTGCACAGTATATTAAATTGGTCATGTAAAAGTAGACAAACCACTCCAACTTTTAATACGACGCTTTCGCAAAGAAACATGAATTGCTTTGCAGGATGCATTTGGCGGAAAGTATGTTTATCATATTTCAAGCACACTGAAAATTTCTATCCGGGAAATGAAATGGGCGGAGCAGAACAACTGTGCAAGTTAGCGTCGAGTGTTGGCTTCATCGACGTACCTTCTGCTCTTGGACACATCAATTTCACGCGACTCGTTACGGAGACACCCATAGCTGTTGTCATTGCTGCCGCCTCTCTCGCCACCTCCACCGCTTCCGCCACACTCGTCACCACCACAGTGGCCACTGCGACCACTTCCACCACCCGGTCCACTATCACGCTGCCGCAGAGCACTGACAAAAGTCGGCTAACCATGGGCGAAGTGCAATCCGAGTTTCCTAAGACGTATATGGATCATGGAAACTTTGCGAGGAGTGCTAAGAGACTTCACGTTATTGTGTGAAGTAATGCTGAGAGCGCGCAGTGTGCTCGTAGTGCTGCAGTGAAAGGAAGCGCGACAAAGAGGAGCTGCAAATCAGCTGTTTGTGTCCGCGTGAGTTTTTCTTACATAACTTCTAATGTTTCTTATTAGGATGTATTGCAACTTCAATCCAATGTCTCTACAGCCAAACACCCTTCCAGGATGGAAGATTCGCTTAAACTATTATGTCAAGTGTTTTTCTTTCCTTTGAAGGTTTAAGGGAAAATGAAACAATGTTGGCGTTTTTGCTTTGCGTTAACGCATATAATTAATTCAAAAGACCGACTTTCCATAAACCTCGGCATAGATAGTTGATATATTTATTTACATGATCTTATAAACTGATCTTCTTTAGCTGATGCGAGGTTGGTATAGGTCTTCTTTGTCGTTGTCATTGTTGTTGGTGTTGTTGGTCGACGGCTGACGTTTCGACGATTTCGCCTTCCTCAGAGCCTGGGCATATTTTATATTAGAATACTTTAATTATTCGGTGGAAAAAAAGGCTAAAGTATTAATGAACATCAAACTTTTAAATAGATGATGGGGTAGAGACGCTATGGTCAAATGTAGTTCTACGCCATATTGAACAGGAAAGCTGCTCACCATGATGTTACGAGTGGGACAGGCCCACGCGTTGTTCACGTGAGGTCGCGAGCAAGACACACCCCGCGGTCAAAATATCATTTTGAAATAGGCGTGTTAGTGAGGCATTCGTCTTTCCGGTTCATTTTTGGATTTTTGAAATATATCGGAAATGCCTCAAGAGTATGGCGCTTTGATGTTTTCGACTTCTGCGCTAGGATCCGCACAGTCACTTCAAAATCATCGCCGTTCTGCTTTTGTGCCCTATGCGTACCTGGGTTAATGTTTTGACGAATTTTAACTTCCCCGTCTAGGTGTTCTTTTATGCGGACATAAATAGGTCTACCTGTTCCCCGATGTATTTTTCACTACGAGCCATTACATGAGATCAAGTATATTGAACCAGACCTCATGTAATCGCCACCTCTCGCGTTAGGGAAGGATTATACAGTTTTCGGAGCTGCACAAACGTTCATAGAGTCGCTTGCGAACTAACTAACTGCGTAGGATATTGATTGGGTGGAAGGTCAATAATCTACACTGTTTTCAAAAACCACTTCTGCTTAAGAGCCTCTTAATGGCGTAAGTTATTTCATTTGATATGAAGGGCAGCTTGAAAGGGATCTTACTTAGGTCTGAAGCACGCAAGTAATGGAGTCATTCGATGTTACGTCACTTTATACCAACGTGTCCAATGACTCCGCAATGCAAGCCATTCTCGAGTTGCTCGTAGAGCATGAAAAGAAAATAAAAATGTACGGCTTGTCGATAGCGCAACTAATGACTTTCTTAAAACAGTGTCTTAGTTGTTCAATCTTCAGGTGGTCTGGGAAATATTTTGCACAAATTAGAGGGTTGGCCATGGGACAGCGTTTAGCACCAAGCCTTGCAATCGCTTTCATGTCTAAGGTGGAAGCTCCAGTTCTCGATCACCGACCCTTACTCTACTGTCGATACATAGACGACTGCTTCATTGTCTGTTCCACACAAGAACAGATGGATGAGTGCTTTGAATTATTAAACCGACAGTCAGAGTATATAAAATTTACACGAGAAAAACCAACCGAAAACTGGCTTCCATTCTTAAACATCCAAATAAAGCTCTCAGTGAGTGGCAATATAACAAAATGGTATCCCAAGCTAAGTAGTGAAAACGTTCTAGTTCACTACCTCTCCTCTCATCCTTCACACACGAAAAAAGCACCTATCAAAAACATGTACCGTATGGCTAAAAATGTGTGTACAGGAGAAGAGGAAAGGAAGGAACCGCAAAACCTGGCATGAAAAATAGCCATTTCCAATGGCTACGAAATAGAAACCACTCAGGTTAGACAAAAACGTTGGGTGGTTGCCCAAAATAATGTTTCGGACCTAAGTAAGATCTCCTTTAAGCTGCCCTTCATATCAAATGAAGTAGGTCACGCCATTAAAAAGTGCTTAAGAAAAAGTGGTCTTGAAAATTGTGTAACGATTATTGACATTCCACGCAATACCCTACGCCGTCAATTGGTTCGCAGCCGTCTCTGTGATCGTTTGTGCAGCTCAGAAAACTGGATGATCTGTCCTAACGGGAGAGACAGGGATTGCATGAGTTCAACAACGTACTTAACCTCTTTTAAGACATGCGGTGAGGATTACATTGGGGAAACGGATACACCACTTTGTGTCCGCATAAAAGAACATCTAGATGGGAAAGTTAAAATCCGTCAAAACACTCCTCTAGGTACACATAGAGCACAAAAGCACAATGGCGATGATTTTGAAGTTACTGTGGGGATCCTACCGCAGGAATGAAAAACATCAACGCGCGAAACTCTTGAGGCGTTTTGGATAAATTTCAAAAATCCAAAGATGAACCGGGAAGAAGAATGCCTCACTGTCACACGTCACCTGGTGCCCTATTTCAAAATGATATTTTGACCCCAGCGTGTGCCTTGCTCGCGACTCCACGTGAACAACGCGTGGGCCAGTCCCATTCGTAACATTATGGTGAGTAGCCTTTCTGTTCAATATGGCGTAGAACTACATTTGACCATAGCATCCTAACCCACCATCTATTTAAAAGTTTGATCTTCATTAATACTTTAGCCTTTTTTGTCACCGAATAATTAAAGTATTCTAATATAAAATAAGTCCAGCCTCTGAGGATGGCGAAATCGCCGAAACGTCAGCCATTGACCAACAACACCAACAACAACGATAACGACAAAGAAAACCTATACCAACCTCACATCAGCTAAAGAAGATCGGTTTATAAGACCATATAAATGCATATAATCAATTTTTCGAACGGCTTAAGAACGAATACTACACCAGTTAGCTGCTTTGTTGTAAAAACTTATATAATGACCATGTGAAGCAGTGCATGGTATGAGATGGACGAGTTTTCGTGTGTTTTCATGGGAGGGAGCCTCATTCGCGAAATGTCAAAGAACCTCCTCGTAAACAACAGCTTCAACAATGTCTTTGGCTGTGTTGTGTCTCACAGCGGCCTCAGCGGCGACGAAAGTGGGCGGGGTAGGGAAGCGCAAGGCGTGCAGGTAAACATGGCGTGCCCTTGTCGTGAACTAACGCGCCGGATTCTAGTAGGCGAGTGAATCGCCGAAGAATTTACGTTATAAATATAATTATGCACCCAAATACATTCAACAAGTCAAAAACACACACGAAGGCTTATGACAAGTTTCTGACGCAAAGTCAGCTTGGCTGTGAAATTGTACGGGAAATAAATACTTGTAAAACCGCAGACTTTATTCTATGAAAAGAAAACAAGCAAAGCACCAGCGGATAAAAATAACTGTCTGGGAAGAGCGTTATAGCTATATTTTTCAAGCCGACTGCCATTTAATCTCGCCAATAATAGTCGACACCTGAGATTTAACAGGTTGATAAAAGGGTTTATTGGGCTAGCGTTTCGAAGTCTTCGTCTTCTTCAGCGCCAGATCCAGTAGAGGCAGCACCGCTCTAATAGTTCACCTCACTCAGCGGTGCGCTTTTATTATTCATTAATCCACTGGGTTCGACCCAACGAACAACTACAACGTGAACGACACCAGTTGTGGATCATCAACTCCGATCAATCCGGATCCAAAGAAGACAAAGATGTCGAAACGTGAACCGAATGAACCTTTTCATCAACCTAGTGTTAGCTTAATAGTGTATAAAGATATTAAAGCTGTGATTATCTTCAGCTTAACTGGGTTCATTGCCGATTTGGGCTTTCCACATCAATCCCGTTAAGGGGCGATTGATGATGGCACTGATCGTTAGAACTGGCTGAGAGACAGGCAAAAACGAAGGACCCGCATGGTGCGGTGGTGAACGCGTTAGCCCCCGGAAAGGGCAACAGCGCGTTCGTTCCCCACCATACCCACCGGCGGAGTTTTGCAAATATCTCGGCATCATTGTGGTTGCATCATATATAATATCCTGCCTTGAAAAATAGTATTAGGCAGTAAATAAAAAGTTGGCACTGTGATTATGTGTGACGCAATTCTTTCTCCATTTATACTCAAAGATCATGTTAGTGGATGAGATATAGTGCCGCGCATACGTATTGATTAGTTCAGCACGTAATTTTACTTTCATAGCTTGTTCCCTGTGTTAAAAATTACACTACTTCTATAGTAGTCTGCGGAATGACGATGTACCACGAAATCCAAGACATTTTTGTGCAAGTTTAGCAATATGTGGTTAGTTGTAAAAAAGTTTAGCAGTAAATATCTGAGCATATATTTCCGCTCCATGAAATATGACACAAGATTTCCAGTACAATTTAAGGAAAGCGTATTATTTCCAGGTAGATCGTCAACAAATCCACAGTGCCATCCTTAGAACTGGAATGTGGGAGCCGTTATTATAGGTGGTGATCCACATACTGAATATAGAACGTGAATGCGTTCGGTGCGATCTCTTTCGTCACGGTATCGCATCTCATTATCATGGATCAGATATGGCGTCTGTGTGATCCAAACATAAGATATGTGTAGAGAGAACGGCTTTCCAATAGATGATAAGCCGATGATATCGCCATTTGGAGTTAATTTCTGGCGTTCAAGAACGTTTGTGCCCACTATACTCCATTGCCTACTGTTACACAACACTGTTCAACATGTGTTTTTCATTGATAAGCCAATACAAGGTTGATAAGAAACTATTTAGCTAGCCTTAACCGTTTTATTTACTGCCTATTCTTTTGGACGGCAGAGTATTTTGCGAAATATAACTATTATAATACTGAGATATTGGCAAAACTCCGGACCGCAAGTGCTTGCGGTGGTGAACGAACGCGCTATTGTGCTTTCCGGTGAGTAACGCGTTCACCACCACACTATGCGGTTCCCTCGTTTGACGGGTGATTGCTGATGGCAAAAGACCGATAGAACTAGCTGAGAGACAGGCGAGACGAGGGACCCGCATGGTGTGGTGGTGAACGCGTTACTCCCCGGAAAGGACAATAGCGCGTTCGTTCCCCACCGCAAGCACTTGCGGTCCGGAGTTTTGCCAATATCTCAGCATTATAATAGTTATTTAGCTAACGTTTCGGCTCCCGTGTGCCTTCCACTTCGGAGCTGGAACGATCCGAATCGATTGTCCATGATTGCTCCTTCTTCCGATCTGGGTCTTCGTGATCGCTTTGGTTCGACTCCATTGGGGTGTCACCGGAATAAAGCAGTATCACAGTGCAGTCTCTGCAGTGCTGTCTTATTGAGAACAGTCGATGATACCAATTGTCCATTGATAATTGTTTGTTTTCGTCGCTATAATACTACTAGTTGATCCATTCTCGACGACCGCTAATTTCCGCCCTCTACGGACTCGCTGGCTTTTTGATAAAGCTCTCTCGGCGGTGGTCAATCCCTGAGGGATGCGCCATGCATTCGATTTCATTAAGCATCGTTCGGGGGTGCTCGGATGCATATCAGGCCTTTACATTGATCCGCAATGGCCTACTGATGTATCGAGCTAGTGCTGCTATCCTCTCAGACAAGTTTGGTATCAATTTGCCGACCCTGGACGGATGGAACGCTTAGCGGGCCATATGCGCGGTGATCGATTCCACGTGTTTGTTGGAGGGTGCCTCCAACCACTGCGTCACACGCGCACCTTGGCTTTTTGATAATAAACGATAAATGTTCGGCAACATTGAGGAATTGTCAACGTGAGTGGATTGTAGAACATGCTGCGCTTTATTATGCTTGAGGTTTGAATGTTATGTATGCCATTGTTTACTGCGTTTTACCACTATCCGTAGTACTCAACTCGTTCAAGAGGTACCTATCTGAATAATTCTTGGTATAAAATAGACCCTTTTCCGGAAGATCCCCGCTACAACATGTGTTCAATAAGCAATCGAATGATTACAATAAGTGTGAGAGAAGGCTTCTGTACCCCAAAAGAAACCATCGGAAAAATGACCTCAATGTAGTTCATAACCACACATGCCTGACGCGTCCCTTAGAGATTGATTAACGCAGCTTTATTCTTTATTCTTTTATCGATGAGTCACGACTGTATTACTTCTCTGTCTTGCCTATGGTTTTGGTGGTGTCAAAATAGCACTCATTAAAAGGATTTACAAGGGATTCGCGACGACATGGACATCGACTATAGTGTCCATCGAAGAATAAGGGATAAAATATGCTGCATTAATCAATCTCTAAGAGATGCGCCAGATACTCGACTTCAACAAACATCATGAGTTTGAACGCATCTCTGATCTATACAGTGACTGGCGGTGACCAACCGTTGCATCAAGTTAAAGCTGCTATACTACCAGATAATAACCCTCTGGTACCCGCTTTCCGATCTCGGTAGGATAGAAACTTGGTGATCAAGAAGCCTGAGCTCGAAACAACGGCCACATATGTGTTTCAGAGCACTTGTAGTCACTATTCTACATACTACTCTGAATCTTCCGTAAAATTATTTATTCGTAGTATTGTTTTAAAAAAACTATATTTACTTGTATTTACCTTCGATTTTTTTTTGCTATCAAGATTGATGCAGTGTAGAACCAAACTCCAAGTTCAACAGTGCTTTTGTAATGTTTTCTTTTACAAATTTAATGCGCTATGACATCAAAGTAATGAACGTTTAGCCCGTTGAAAGCGTAAGGCTCGAATCTGGGCTAGAGTCCAAGTTTTTCAAATATCTCAGGGTCACTGTAGTTGTATTTGACATAATACCTTTTGTGAAGAAACGATAGGAAGTAAATAAAAAGAAAGTTAGGCATAAGAAATTAATTTATCGTAATCCATACATACCTCTTGCAAATTCACCTGAGCACTTTTTTCCTTATCGACCGTTGTTTTCTGCGTCATCTGAATGACGTACGAAATAATTATAGACACGCTCACTCATTTTGTAGGCGTTTTTCCACGGTGTACACCTGTGTGCAACTTCATCGTTCCCCTTACGCATTTGTCGACGACTGCTTTCATTACACAGAAGGTTATTTTCAAAGTTCATCAGATTCAAGGTAGAAAAACAAATAAATGCTTTGCGACTTTTGTGAGAAATTGCTGATACAATGTTGTATAACGTCGTTCAACGAACGGACTGTTTAGCCCTATGATATCTGTCACATGCTTTTGGTCGTCGTCTACTGGTCTAGAATTTGGCTTGTTATATCGTCTCCGTGCAGTCAGTGAACTAATCGCACTATTTAATGTCGTCATAAAAATTGTTGGCGTTCTGGCAGAATCTGAGCCGCCAGATAGCACGATTTCTTCTGATCAAAAAAGATCGAAAATTGCCTATGATGATGGCATTGTAAAGCGGCGGTTCGGCTACTGTGGGTTTACAGAGAAAACAACACTTAAGTGAAACTCAGAATGTGGATAGGGAGGAAATTCTTTGGACACTGAACTTATAATCAATTCCACACTAGAACTCGAAAAGTCTAATGATTATGGGTTATAAAGAAAAAACTGAACGAATGGATTCCCAGAACTGGTACGACAAATGAAAGCTTGTCATCTAAGGGCATAAATGAGTACTACTGATTTATTCACCATCATGCGCATTTCACAGAGAGGAGATCGAAGTCTGATTCTGAGTCAAGCATATTTTTTCTATGAAACCCCAGGATATCCGTGGATTTCTAAAGTTGGTGCGAAGAACATCGTAAGACCTTATCGATTGATGAGGAATTGGTTTTCTTCCAACTAGGTTCTCCCTCAAGGTGATGGTATTTTCATAAATGACCACATCAGGAGTATAACTTCTGTTGCATACGGTGCTTTAACACGCTGGACCCTCCCACCTTATTATGGTGAGACGATAAGTAATTATATCATAGCAATCGTAGCTTTATTATCACGCAACTTTAGTTCTTCTTATTATTTTTGCTAATAAAATCTCATTCATCTGCAAAATACTTTACTTTGGTCGGGATGCCCATGCATGTCGAACTGTAATAAACATGGAAAACTGTAGACCATCGACTCGGATCATCGGCTCTGATGAAGACGAAGACGTCGAAGCGTTAGTCGAGCAAAAGTTGTATAACAACCTCGTGTAAGTTCAGCAACTTATACATAAACACTGCATAGTTCATGCACCATCAGAACCTCCTAATTGAAAGAGGATTGAAGATTTTCACAGAGAGGAGCCTCTAAGACGGACTGAGTGACATGAAGCACAGTTGCTTGTTCGTAACATAATCGCAAGCTGCCAAGCCAACAAGCACGACATGTTCAGAGACTTCAGGCAAATAACAGATGAATCACCAAGGAATAAATTTACCTCACTAGGCTGTACTCTATGTGACGCTGTAAACTATGTTGAGCAGTGGATAACTGTTGTGAAGTGATCATCCCAGAACCGATTGCAATAGAAAGCAACAATTTAGCGACGAAAATTGCTCTTACCATCTATAAAACCAGAAAAGTCTCAAGCGCGTCATCAAGTGGCTAACCGAAAACTGCGTTGTCTTCGCGGCGCTCCATTATGTAGATGAGATGTGAGGTGGCACTTCACCACCGTCGAACGTTTAACGCATTAAAAAGGAGATCTTAAACGAAACTTTCTGTTATTTATGAAAGATACAAAGTTAAAAGCGGCACTTTAAGAGCGGTTCAACTTTAGAAAGAAATTTTCTTTTTTTTGTGATCTGACGGAATACAAATCGCAGATGAAAGAGAAGCACGGTCGTGGACTGAGAAGATTTCACGTCAGATGTATAACGAAAAAAAAACAGAAGATTTGTAAAAAAGTGTATTTTAAGTTCATAGATATTACTAGGCTGATTCAAAAAACGTAGTCTGTTTTGAACGCAAATTTCAAAGCTCTAGAGCTTGTCTCGAGCGGATCTCTGCTAATGAGAACAGTAGCTACTGCAATCTCCCATATCTTCACCAATGGAAGACATTTTTAGTTATTTCGGTAACATTATCAGCAAGCACAGGGTGTAGCAATATTTTGAAAACCAACTTTCCTATAACTTCGGCATTACTAATAAGCCCACACTTGTCTCCACTGGCAAGCTAACACGAGGTTGATAAGAAAAAACTTCACTTGGTTTTGGTATCGGTGCGTTCACCTTCTTCAGAGCCTTTTTAATCCAAGTTGTTTCTTTCTGTCTTGGTGATCGCATTAAGTGACATCTTCATGAGCGGAATACTACTCGAGCTTTGACCGCACTCGATGCGACTGGGAAGACCCACAACGCGATGAAGAACGACTGTGGATCATAGACTCTAATTCTGAAGAATGTGAAGACGTCGGAATGATAATTAAGTAAAGTTTTTATCATCCTTATGTTAGGTGTCCTTGGAAAAACTACATAATTCGGCAACATCTAATTCTTGCTTTTAGGATGCGATCAGTTGTTCGAAGGCTATTTTAGCTGTGGTCTGGTTGTTACAAATTTCTTCAGAGAGGAATTGTTGGAAAGATTGAAAAAGGCATATCTAGTTAATTGGAGCTCTGATGAGTACGGTGGGTGAGGAAGGTTTAACAGGTCGGCTCATTCATCTTTTGCATCATTATCAGTGGAACATATGCCTTCAGCGTTGTCTTTAAAAAGGGTTGAAGTTTGCTCATGGCCATTTCTGGCCACACCCGCAGCAGTTTTTCTAGAAAAATTTCCAAGATTCGAGATGTTTTATTAAATGACTCGATGTGCTAAAAAGGAAAACTCGTCAAAAGCATTTTTTTTTATGAGAATTCGACTTTGGGAACTGCAACGAAGTGTCGTCTTCTTTCAATCTCACTGCTGTAGGTCGTCCGTTGTCGTGTAGGACTACTTCTCGTGTGACACAATTTTTTTGGTTTACACTTTACATTTTACGTGACCTGTCGTCACACCTTCTATGAGGATCCCAGCACTTCTCGCATTCGATTCGTTTTCTACGTTCTCATCGTCCACAGTGGTCTTCGAACATTTTGCGAGTTGTTTCGTTTGTTGTTTGACGATTTCGTCTTCTTTATGAATGTCATAGAATGCTGGTCAAGTCGATTTTCCCTGCACTGTTGGAGATAGCCGGGCTAAGGGGTACCCACGTGGATTGAAGGACAGCGTGAGAAGAGTCGAACTAGCGCCTTTGCTTCCTGGTCGTTGGCACCACTAACCACGGCGCTACCTATTTTACATTAACAAACACGTGTTTGTTCGAGAAGAAAACACGAACTTATTGGTCAGTGCATTTAGGTCCTGGGAATTGCATCAATATCGGATTTCCCTACACCTCTTCTGGCAGTTCAAGCACAGTGATGCTGAAATGTAAAAACTCTGGACCGCAGAGTCTGCAATGCTAGTCGAAGCAGCCATTAGCTTTTCCGTGGGCGAACGTGTTCACTAGCATACTATACTGGCCCTACGTTTCTCCTTTCTCCCAGCTAGTTTTCTATCTAGCAGTGCTATCAGCAATCACCCGTCAGCGGGATTGATCTGTGGAGCAGAAATCACCATTGAACTCACTCTTCTAGAAGTTTTTGGACAAACGGACCACTAACTATTGTCTTAAGACCGTCGGTGCCAGTTGCTGATTTGACCACTCGACGATCTTCATCATGAAGGATCATGTCTCCAGTAATAATCCATTTGAACCACCTGCGCTGTAGGCTTTCAGAAGCGCTTTCCTGTCTAATGTTTCGGATATTTCAAGCCGCGATCGTTGTTTTATGTCCAATTTCGAATACATGAACGGAACCTATGCAACTCCCACGACCGACTTTCTTTTAACCTCGGCATTGATTGATAACTCGTTGTTTTCTTCAATAAGCAGACACGAGGTTGTTATTGTAGGTTTTATTAGGATACAATAGCTGACGTCTCGGCGTTTTCGCCTTCTTCAGAGCCTGGAAAGGTGAAATTGAGATGCGATCTACCCAGCCAAACACTTTCATAACCCTAGCAGATAAAACTTAACGAATAAATTTGTATTTGCATTGTATCTGCTGCCAGCGTGTGCACAGGTAGAGATCAGAGGGAAGAATCCTCGAAACTGGCGCGCCATTTCAAATGGTTACGAAACTGTAGCTTCTCGGCATAGGCATAGAGGAAAACCCACGCCCCAGAGCGATAGTTCTAGCGAAAACAAGGCTCCATTCCTCTTGCCATTTATTTCAAACGTAATAAGTGCAGCTATAAAACGTTGCTTAATAAGGGCCGGTCTAGAGAATTGCGTGAGAGTAATAGGAATACCATCGGACACTTTACGACGCCAGCTAGTTCGCAACCGCCTATATGACCGTCTATGCATAACGAAAAACCGCATAATTTGCCCTAATGGTAGAGACGGTGATTGCATGAGTTCGGGTACAGTCTATCTGATCTCTTGTAAAGCGTGCGGGGACGAATACGTTGGCGAAACGAGTAGACCGCCCTGCGTCCGCATAAAAGAACACCTAGTCGGTAAATGTAAATTAAAAGCAAACACTCCACTAGGCGCGCATAGGATTCAGGAACACAACGGAGAAGATTTTGAAGTAGGAGTCACCATCCTCACGCAGGAATCCAAAACGTCGGCGCGTAGAACTCTTGACGCGTTCTGGATCAATTCCAAAAATTCAAAAATGAACCGCAAGGAGGAGTGTTTTGTCGTCACGCGTGACCTGGCGCCATACCTCATGTTAATCCAATGACCTGACACAGGCACAGTTATCGCCCATGTATTACTCTGTGCGGCTGCTATCCGTCAACTGACTTAAATACTTACAACAAATAAGCGGTAGGTGTTTAAATGAAGCTGTTTCTTATGCGAATACAAATTTATTTGTTAAGTTTTATCTATTGGGGTTATGAAAGTGTTTGGCTGGGTAGATCGCATCTCAATTTAACCTTTCCAGGAACCTATGCAATTTTCATATTTTGAGACAGTTACCGCTTCACCCAGCTTGAAATCACTATGAAGTGGATTTTAGAAAAAGCCCTATGTGGCAAGTTATTAGGAAAGATTTCACCTATATCACTCCCGTTGATCGTCGAGTGATTCGATAGAGCGCCAGTAAATCTTCAATTTTTTCTTATCGCGTGCAAGAGTAGTCCAGTGGGTTCTGCTGGCCCTAGAGACTCGTCAAGCATCAAGAAGAGAATCAAGAAAGAATTAAGCTTTAAAATTACATGGATCAACAATTTTTGTAACAAACAAAATATTTAATCCTAGAGTTGTTTACAATATCAGCACAACAAAAATGGTCATTAGTTTTTAATAAATCTGTTAGTTACAAGCGAAGCACTGCAGTGACGATCGGTAAGTGAAGCATCTCAGTTGTTTTTCTTGGCATAAAGTCGTTTTTCGGAGGTTAATGGAGTTCTACGAAATGCTAACAATAAAATATGCTTAATAATTCTGTAACTGGTATTAATGGTAAAGTAAAATGCTACGAAAATTAATAAAAGAACAGATAACAGGAACAATACGACGTCAACAAGGAAATATTGGAAGACATTCAGCTTGTCGGCTCCAGAACGAGCATGTGGCACCTAAAAAGTAACATTCACCGGATTAATGTAACAGTCTTAACCTTTTAATTTACTGCCTATTCCTTTTAACGGCAGGGTATTTTGCGAAATATGACTATTATAATGCTGAGATAACGTTGCTGAGATCTTTGCAAAACTCTGGACCGCAGGTGTCTATGATGGGGAACGAACGCGCTATTGTCCTTTCCGGGGAGTAACGCGTTCACCACCACACCATGCGGGTCCTTC
>UYYA01005221.1:0-14498 GCA_900624975.1 Angiostrongylus costaricensis | reverse complement strand
GAAGGACCCGCATGGTGTGGTGGTGAACGCGTTACTCTCTGGAAAGGACAATAGCGCGTTCGTTCCCCATTATAGACACCTGCGGTCCAGAGTTTTGCAAAGATCTCAGCAACGTTGTGGTTGTATTTCGCTTAGTACCCTGCCGCGAAATTATAGTAGGCAGAAAATAAAAAGGTATAACAATACTGAGATATTTGCAAAACTCTGGACCGCAGGTGGTTGCGGTAGTGAACTAGATCAATCCCGTTGACGGGTGATTGCTGATGGCAAGTGGTCGATAGAACTAGCTGAGAGGCTGGCGAAACGAAGGACCGGCATAGTGTGATGGTGAACGCGTTACTCCCCGGAAAGGACAATAGCGCGTTCGCTCACCACCGCAGACACCTGCGGCCCGAAGTTTTGCACATATCTTAGCAGTATAATAATGTAACAGTTTTGAACTCGGTGTAAACGTACTTTCTCATTTAACAAACTGCCACTAGGTAATTGATCGACTTTTCACTATTTTGGCTCTAGAGGACGTGTGTGGCGTAGTGGTCCAAGGCGCCCTGCAACACACACGTGGAATCGATCCCCGTGGCCATGGCCCACCAAGCCTATCCGTCCGGAGTCGACAAATTAGTATCAGACTTGTCCGGCTCCATACATCGGTAGGTCACCGCGAGTCATTGTAAAGGCCACTTATGCAAGCAATCACCTTCAGACGATGCTTAATGAAGTCGAATGTATGGCGCATCCCTCAGTGATTGACCAACGCCGAGAGGTTTATTCTTTTACCTTGTCTTAAACCAGGAAAATTATTCAATTACAATTGTGTCCTCTGCCAATTAAACTAACCTGTCGGTAGAATATATTTATGTGTTTAGTAATAAACAGTGAGGATATGAATAAATGATAGAGGAATATGAAAAATCAACCTCTTGATGTCGTTCAATGAATTCGACCCAGAACGCCGCATGTGCGAGCTCCGTGTACGGTACGTCACGGACCATATCTTGGAAGGATAACATCGCTTTCTTGTATCTGGAAAAAAAACGTCTATTTCATCGAATTCTTTCGTGGATACCACTAGAATTTCAATGCTGTATTGGCAATCCCACTGAAAGCGAACAGAGCATAACGATAATAAATGGCGTTCAACATCACTCCATTACGACCCCGACGTTAGTTCGACATCGCCCCGTGTTCACCAAGCCTTTCATTTACTGGGAGTTCGGAAAATGGTTTCGGACTTGTTTGGGCTTAACTCACTCCTTCAAAGTCGCACAGGAACGCTCTTACAAAGCCACCCGAGGATTTGAGGGAGAGTCGACTCGGCAGGTTTCCAACGACATTCACTAAAAAGGAAACAACTCTCAACCAGCAGGCGAACCCACACGTAAAAGTTTGAAGGCGTTCGCTGATGATGGATGCGATGAAACGAATGGAATTTTTCGATGCACAAAACAAATGTGAAAATAGGTCATGTAACAAAATGCTGTTCAAACATGGGGACAACCGTTTCATGGTAAAAATTCATTGAAAATGACGATGCAATGATGCTGAGATACCTTTTTTTTATTTTCTGCCTACTATAATTTCGCGGCAGGGTACTAAGCGAAATGCAACTACAACGTTGCTGAGATATTTGCAAAACTCTGGACCGCAGCTGTCTATGGTGGGGAACGAACGCGCTATTGGCCTTTCTGGGGAGTAACGCTTTCACCACCACACCATGCGGGTCCTTTGTTTCGCCTGTCTCTCAGCTATTTCTATCGATCTTTGCCATAGCAACCACCCGTCAGCAGGAATGATCTGTGGCGCCCAAATCGGCATAGAACCAAAAAAAAAGGTATAACATTGTGATTTCAACTACAGCCGCAACCCAGTTAAGCTCTTCGGTCAAAAAAAAGCGGTCAGCAACGTTGTGGATGCTGAGATATTTCGCAACATATACTGCCATTAAATAGAGTAGGCAGTTAATAATAAGTTTAAATAACAGTGCAGTCAAATGCCCACCGCTTTGATAGATCTTTCACATCAACGGGCACGTTTATCTTTTCTTTCTCTATCAGGAGCTTCGCTGCTGACTGCCGAGGTAGAAAAACTTTGGGAACATGGGGTCGACTTATCGCTCCTCTAAATGGTGGCAAGGAGCGATATAATGGCTATCGTACCTCTTTAAAGCTCTCGTGTAGTACAAGTGGTACCTCTAGGTTAATAAGCAATGACGTATGGCTTTCACGTCGACAATATCAAAGGTTTTTGAGCGAGGCTAGACTCACGTAGCACAACCAGCATACCTTTGATTCTTTGGCTATGGTTTTTTGCTCCTGATAAAATACTTGTTGCCATACCGACGCCCGCCACCCTGGTTAAATTGGTAGAACATTCTTGGTGAGCAATTTAAGAGCAAGCTTTTCGACGAAGTCGACTTTATGGAGAATCTGCTATTTTCTTCGTTGGTAAAATAAATAGAGTAGCTGGTGGTATTTCAACTATCACTACTTGACAGAGAAACATGTTTCGAACAGCTACCTCTGTGTGCACTACCAGGGAAATAAAGAAAGAATCGCTCGACTTGACTCGGCAAATAGCCATCTCCAATGGCTACGAAACAGTAACCCCACGAGATAAGTTTACAAGGAGAACGACGTGCTCACTCGAAACACTTGGCCAAAAAAAAGTCCCGTTTGTGTTGCCTTTTATAAGCGATGAAGTAAGCGTAGCTATAAACGATGCTTAAGAAGGGCAGGTCTAGAGGAATCGGTAGTGATAGTTGAAATACCACCAGCTACTCAATGTCGTGAGTTAGTTCGTAACCGCCTGTATGACCGTCTGTGTGAAACAACAAATTGCGTAATTTGCCCTTACGGCAGGGACGGTGACTGCGTGAGTTCAGGTACGATATACCTGATCTCTTGTAATAATTGCGGAGATGAATAAATTGGCGAAACGAGCAGATCTTTGTGTATCCGTATAAAAGAACACCTCGATAGCAAATGAAAACTAAGACAAAGTACCCCACTAGGGCACGCATAGTATGCAAAAGTACAACGGAGACGATTTTGAAGTAAAAGTCAATATCCTTGCACAAGAGTCCAAAACGCCAGCGCGATAACTTTTCGAGACTTTTTGGATAAATACCAAAAACCCTACAATGAATAGCAGGGATGAATGCCCAGAGGTCATACCTGACCTGAGCCCGTATGTTCGCATCAATTTCTGATGTGTGATGGTGCAGTCATCAACCGTGTGCGACTATATTTACCTGCTCTAATCTTCCTCATTGGAAGTCAAGAAAAAAAGCGTTGAGTTTTTTCGAGAAGCTGTTGATCATGTTCACCATAGTTCTTCGTCTTTTTGTAAGTGTTATTGAAGCGTTTGGCCTAGTAGATTTTATATCAGTATACCCTTCCAGGCTCTGAAGAAGGCGATACTGCCGAAACGTCAGCTAGCGTTGTATTGTATTGTGTTTTTATGGAAGTAAATGTTTTGTGATGTTCTTCGCGCTTCTCTTGTAAACTTGGATCACAAGGCACATTACACTGATGACAAAGGAAAAATGGTGGATCTGCTGAAGCTCGCTCGAATCAGTCAATGGATTGCAATAATGTAGGGATTTATTAAATATTTCCGACACTACTACATCTGTATTCTTCTGGCCTTCTGCTTGTTTATTCCTGTGTTAACATAGTAGTCACTGCTGGTTACCAAACTACTCCAAATTTCATTCACACCGAACCTTTAAATAAGTACGAAATCTTGATGTTTAGAAGAAATCCAAAAATACTAACTTGTTTTTACGAATCTCCTGCAGCGCCCAAATGAGTTTTTTAGCGCTAAACTCTGTTTTCGGGATAAGAATACCTGCGCCTCGGGCGCTAATCCGTAGTAAATTGTCGTGCCCTAAAAATACAATCTTGATTCTTTTCTGATAACTTCACTTTTCCTTGTCAATTATTTATCATTTTAGCGGCAAATTACAAAACAAATGTGATTTGGTAAATGAATCGAAACAGCATTAATGATTTTTAGATTTTTTTCTATTATTCCATGACCTGATACAACATGTCTCACATTATGCGAACTGCAGCACTTCCTGCATTCGATTCGCTTCTTCTCATCCACCATCCACAAAGGTTTTTTAAACTCTTCACGTGTGTGTTCGGCTGCTGCTTTGTAATGCTGTCTTCTTCATGAATTACGCTTGATGTTAGCCGAGTCGATTAGCACTTGCATTTTGAAATAGCCCTGCCACAGCGTTACCACATGGATTGGAAGCAGTTGGCTTGCCCCAGGTAAATAGGGTACCAATTTCCCGATTCCGTAGAGATGATGAATTTTGTGGACGGAGAGAGAGTTCGAGCCAGTACGTGGGTAAGTTGAGCCGCACTCGTAATGATTGGGGTCACTACCTCTCCCAACAACAACGATAATATCACTTTTATTAGCAATAATAAGCAGTAATAGGTTACGCCGGTAAGAGAAGCTTAAGAAAAAGTGGCCTTGAAAACCATGCGGCGATTGTTGACGCCTCACCCAATACCCTACGCCGTCAGTTAGTTCGCAACCACCTCTATGAACGTTTCTGGAGTTCAGAAAACTGTGTGATCTGTCCTAACGGGAGAGACGGGGATTGCATGAGTTCAGGTATAACATACCTGATTTTATGTAACGCGTGCGGTGAGGAATATATAGGGAAAACGGGGAAACCACTTTGTGTCTGCATAAAAGGACATCTAGATGGGAAAGTTAAAATCCGTCAAAACACAACTCTAGGTACACATAGAGCACAAAAGCACAACGGCGACGATTTTGAAATGAATGTGCGGATCCCAGCGCAGGAATCAAAAACATCAACGCGCAAAGCTCTTGAGGAGTTTTGGATAAATTTCAAAAATCCAAAGATGAACCGGAAAGACGAATGCTTCACTATCACGCGTGACCTGGCACCCTATTTCAAAATGATATTTTGACCCCGGGGTGTGTCTTGCTCGCGGTCCCACGTGAACAACGCGTGGGCCAGTCCCACTCGTGACAGCACGGTGAGTAGCCTTTTTGACCAATATGGCGCTTATTTGAAATAAGTAGTTATTATCTTCAATAATTTATTATCTTGTTCCTACAGCCGGCTTCCTGGGTGTGTAACGTCGATGCAACGCAATGTGAGTTCGCCCAGGAATAAATAACTGAAGCTGATCAGTAACTCGATCAAGAAGCCCAGCCCAGTTTGTAAACTAGTTTCAGGAATCGTCTCCTTTAGGAAACCTAGTTGAATGACAGCAAATGTCTCTGGGATAGAAATAGATCATCTGTTGCTTGTGGTGACCACATGATTACGCCTAGGATCACCAACTTTGACACTCCAATACATCACACTTAGTTAATAAAATGTCGGTCAAACTAAATGCTGCTAAGGACCGCACAATCCTTCTTAAAGGTGAACCAAATTCAGGTGTTCAAGTATCCAATAGAAGATCAATAGTAGGGTTCCATCAATATCAAACGAGGATGAGTTCTGCTTGTGATGTACTTACTGTATACCGTAGAATGATGTCAATAAATAGATAATAATTGAAGAAAAGAACAAAGAGAGTATTAAAACCAAAACATAGAAAAGGAAGAAATCGTCAGCCAATATGTTTCTTAGTAGAACAATGCCTCTTTGGTTACAGCTTATTAATGGAAAAAATGAAGCGAAATAATAACAGAATTCAGGAAACTATGGAGCTAAAGTAAACCATCAAGAACTTAAAAGCTAAAAAAATACTTGCTGAAGTTGTAAGAAAAGCCGGTAAAAAAAAGCAACGCTACGAACCAGCAACAGTGAGCGGAACGCCAATGGTTGGAACGCCATGCCATACGGACTCTATGACGCTGTTCATTCCGCCATGAGTAATGTAAGCGCGACACTTTGGATGACCTTAATCTCTGTGATTAAAACATGTACATTGGAAAGCATCACTGCAAAGAATTAACGCCCACTCAGAATATCGACTAGATTAAGAATGAGAGTTTATGGCAGAAGTAAAACTGGAAAAAACAATGAAATCTATTCCTAGCCATCCGGTGCGCCTAATAGATAATATCTGTAGAGTAGAAAAGATAAAGTTCTCGGCGTTGACCAATTTCTGAGAGATGTGCTATGCATTCGACTTCAATAAGTACCGTTGGAGGTGATTGAATGCATATTTGGTCTTTGGATGACTCGCGGTGGCCTACCATTGTGTCGAGCTAGTGCTACTATCTTCCCAGACAAGTCTGGTACCAATTCGCCGATTACGGGAGGTTGGAGGGCTTGGTGAGCCTTGGACGCGAGGACCGATGCCATGTATGTTGCAGGGAGCCTCCAAGCACTGCGCCACACGCGCTCTGCTTAGCATTTGTAGTCAAAAAAATTTGTATAAAATATTGCTGTGTCCAGATTACATCTATTTTATTGATTTATTTGTTTATATGACCCTCAATAAAAAAATTTCTCGCATTACTTTCTTTCGCTTAGTTATCTCACATCTTTCATCAACGACAACTTCCAGATTTGTTCGTGTGTTCGGTTGCTAGTTGAAGAATCTCTCTTTTTAGTAAACATCGCTGAGTGCTCGTCGAGTTGAATCTCCCTGAAATCCTGGAACATCTCTACTACAGCGCTGACAAAAGTCGACCACATGAAGTCGCCGGTCTTTCTGGATATGAGTGTGCCCTTCCCCAACAAGTCTGATAGCAGTTTCAAGATCCTTGGGGAGAGGAGGCTTCACTGCCCTGCAACACGGTCAAACCGATGGGTGTAGTGCGAATAGTGCACGACATCTCTGTTTGTGTTATGGCTTTGGGCTTCACATACCTATTTTTACGTTTTATGTTTATTTTATTGAATAAAATCATTTAATCACCTAAGAGATCCTGTTGTGGAAGCCATGCTTGGGTGAAAACGTTGGAGGGTACGGCGCTAAACGGTGTACCGTCGTACTGCCAGATAAATTTCACTTTAGGATAGGCTTTAAATGTACTCAAATAGATGTCCTGAAAATAAATACATTTAGAAAAGCTCATTACAGAAAGGATACTAGACAAAATCTTCATGCTATAAAAATCTTTGGGAAAAGTTAAGATTTGCTTTCTACATATATTCGACCGACCACTTGGCTATAACACGTATTGCCGTCGCGTTTGAAGAATTCTAGGCGAAGAATTCCAAGGTAGGAAACCTAATCTCGACCCACGACGCTAATAGGCTCTCCATGGTGAGAGTATGGGAACATTTTAGCACGACTATCCTAGGTTTCGATGAATGAGCACGTTCGACCAGCATTCAGCATGTAAATGAGAAGAGAAGTCGACAGATCCAAAATCGTAGCGGAATCCAGACATCGAACCGACCACTTTTATGAACAACTGTGGTGAAACAACTAAATGAATAGACTAAGTGCTTGCGATTGCAAAACATATAAAAATGGAGAATCTAAGTAATTTTGAAAATAAGTTTCAGATGGAAAGCGAACACGAGCAAATCCAGTAGGGTTTTCATAACCTTGACGAATTTCTCTAAATTACTTTTTTCCATGTCCCATTAGGACATATTTCAATTCTTACTAGTCAAGAAATTTATGCTATGATTAGGATTTTCAAATCTAGTAACTAAGGAGGAAACACCTGTGCATGAGAGAATTTAGGTTCTGCTCCATTCACACAGGTTAAACGGCAGTTTTACTACCTATGCCATTACATTCATACTAAGAATTCTAAAAAACTTCATTGTTAGAAATAACTAAACCCTTGGATTATATAAATTCTCCGAAGATCTGAACAATCGGAAAACCAGCTTATGATCCCTATATGGAATCTGTTAAAATTAGATGCCATTTCACGCTTATTATTTCCAAACTAATAGGTAAAAGGGCAAAGGTCCGAAAGTTCAATAACTCTCCGTGATGATGAACTAGGAAGGCCATGGCAAGGTTGCCTCAGGTTACCGGAAAAACTTACAAGCAGGAAAAGCCATATAAGTTGTGGTAAAACATTTATTACATGTAATCATTTAAATATTTATTTAACTAGCCATACAAACTTTCATGACTTCTCATGCAGAATGTTTGATGGAGACTTTAAGTCACAGCTTTCATGAATGACAAATGGTGCAATTGTGAACAACTCGAGGTGTATGGTTGCCTGATTGAAAGCTACGTCTAGTAAATTTATCTTAGACGTTCAGCGAGAATGAAGAACAACATGAAATGGAAACTGTGTATAAGAACGATATTGAGCTTCAAGAGGAAATGCACGGACGTCTTTATGGTCAATCAATCAGTTACATACTCCGTACTGGTATACCATACTCGAAGCTAACCATCGCCACGGACGATGATCACGAGACTAATGAATGAACGGAGAATATGTTGTGGTTCGCAGACTCGTGATGACTGTGCTTCCAAATGTCCAAGAAAATAGGTATTTAAGTCTTAAGCACATTCGTACCACCTCGATAGACATTTTATTGAACAATTACTAAGTGCACTAAGTAGTAGATCGACTAAAAGAAATAAGTATATTGCATTCTTTCTTTGATGAGTTTACACGAGGCTGATAATGGTGTTTATTTTCGGCTAACGTTTCGACGTCTTCGTCTTCCTCAGAGCCGATGATCCGAGTCGATGGTCCTCGCTTGTTATTCGCCTCGACGTTGCGTCTTCGCCTTCGTGTCGAGCCAGATCTTCCTCAGTGAGCCATCTCCTCGAATGAGGCGTCAAAAAGGCACTGATGCCCTTTTATACACGATGCTGATGGTCGATATAATGATAATGTCTGGTGATAACAACTTGTTTTTCTTCCGGACATACATCATTGCGCACATCGTGCAGAAGTCGGTGCTGTTATCAGCTAGCACAAAGCGTAGTAATATTTCGAAACCGACTTTCCCTGAACCTCGGTATCACTAATCAATATGTATTCTTTCTTTGATGAGCTTACACGAGGTTGATAATGATGTTTATTTTCGGCTAACGTTTCGACGTCTTCGTCTTCCTCAGAGCCGATGTTCCGAGTCGATAGTCCTCGCTTGTTATTATATTTTGTTATAAGTATATTGCATTTTTTAAAATTACCTATAGATGAAACGCTCAAATAGTTGTAGTTTTCTTGGCACCTACTTTAATTCTTTGTGAAGCTTTTGCCCATTGTGCTGTGAAGCCAGTTGTGATCAGCGCGAAACCGTCATCATCGGATGCTGCGGCCACAAAATCATTCAGGGCCTTAAGAAAAGTGTATCTCAGGCTGGGAAAAATTGCTGCAAACATTAAGGCTTATGAATAAAGGTTGGAAATAAATAATAAAACCTAAATAAGTAAAGAAAGCATCGGATAAAAAGCCAAAGCATTGTGATTTCGACTGCAACTTCAGCCTAGGTGGGGTCAATGTCGATATGTGCTCGTCAGATCATTCCGCTGACGGGTAATTGCTGATAGCACCGGTGGTAAAAAAAATGACAAAAAAAAGACAAAGAAAGGACCTCGGTTGGTGTGGTGGATAATACGTGAACACCCGGAAAGGTAAACGCCGGTTCGAAACCCAACTGCGGTTTCGAGTTTCGTTCATGTCTCAGCATTCTTATGATTGTATTTCACATAATAGCCTGACATGCAAAAAGAATAACCAGCAAAAAAATTTAATAGGAATAAACGCCAGTAACTAATAGTCACAGCTAATAATAACTGTAATAATAACAAACCCCTCCAAGGGCGGTCGCATTTCTGCAATGAAGTCCTCCGACGAAATTAACCCTTGGCATGTATGGCCGAGCAAAATCGAAAATCGGTGGATTGTTCACGAAATTGATGGACGCATTTCGTTCGATGTCGAACGCTGTCGCCACACCCGGATAGTGCTTCTGGAATGGTCTCAGAAAAATCAGCAATCGATCGATAACTGGAAAATTTGTTAGGCTACCACCTAGACGTTTTTCATCGCCCCAAGATACGTTTCAACTTGTAGGTGCCTTTTTTTCTCGGAGATCCGTAACGTATAACTGTCTTCATAGGGCAAACTTTCTCATATCGCGATTTTCGAAAATTTTTATTAAATCGGAAGCTTTTTGTTTTTAAAGGGTCAGATGGTTGTTTATGTATACATGAGGTGCTTCAAAGCATTTGTTCCGCTTACATAGCTGCTTCTTGAAATTTTGATCTGTAGGATTTACTCCAAACACCAGATAATCCCAGATAACTTCCGGAACTGGAGACACCTTACTTCCAACTAAACCTTAATAATATTATCATGACAAAGATCGCACACATGTCACCGCACATCACACATGTTAGCGATGTCACTTTTCGTCAATGGGCTCCGTCACAACCTGACTGAAGGTCAAGATGGTTACCAATTCAAAGTACATGAACATTTCCTCGACTTGTCTTGAGATCTCGATTTTTCCACACATGTCACGCTGATCAGTGGTGACGTTCTTTCCACTTCATCTGGATTTGTTGTAGTCTTTCAAAAAGTAGCAAACAAAAAACAATCACTGCAATGTATAGTGACGTTTAGGGTTGTGGAATATCATTGCTATGTCATCTTTGTGACATTGACCAGTGAGTAACATGTTGATGCACTTCTTTTAGAAGCTGCTGCGTCGTAGAATTCATTCACAAATACTGATGACATCGTGGAATAGCTGTGGATCTCGACCATCCACGACAAGATGTTGGACGCATAGCAAGAAGGTCATCGATCAAAACGTTAAACTACCTCAAGCTCATGGCATGGGTCGATTGAGCAGAAGCTGATTGCCAACTTTGACATGTTAAATGGATAGGTGGGAAATTTGCTAGTGCTCCATCCAATCATTCGATATCAACGAAAGAGAGGAGAATACTGTTGTTGACTGGACGACTTTTGATGGTAACGCGATGCTGAGTATTGGAAGAAAAAACCTGTAGTAATCGCTACCCGCAGGGCCGCTGATATGATGTGTGCAGTTGAAAATGCCACGCTAGTGCCAAAGGTCCACCGATCTCAAGAATTTAGGATTAAAGTGGCCAAGTTATAGTAACCTTTTCAGAGCGGATTATTTAGAAACTCACAAAAATCGGTCATTCCAATAGATAAAAATTCTTCAACTACCAAATCGCTTACCTGAAAAACTGCATCGATACGTGCTAAGATGATGACCTGATGAATATACAAAGCACGAAGATATGAAGCGAGATTGTATGTTCGTTCAATGAAAGAGAGTTCTTCGGTGAGTCTGGATGACTGTCTTTTAGGATGTAATATAAAACTGTTTTAAGAGATTGAAAAATTCATTGCGAATTACTAAATTCATTAAAACGATAGGAAAACAAGGGATAAAGCGTCCGACATTGATCGAACCCGAAGGGATGTGCCATGTCATTGACTTTATTACGATTCATAAAGGTGAACTAATGCATATCTGGTCTCTACAATGACTGGCGGTGGCCTACCAATGAAGTCAGTGTCGCAATTTTGCCAGAAAAATCTTGTACCAATTTTTTATCACCGGTGGGATGGAGGATTTCGTTACACTCTGGTGCTGGGATGAGTCAATGGTCAGTACCCACTGTGTTACATGCTTGATGCCTTCGTCGAAATCACTATGTTGACTTTTTATTTACTTCTTACTATTATTTTTCATGGCAGGATATAATGTGAAATGCAAATACTATGATGCTAATATATTTGCAAAACTTGGACCGTAGGATAGATTTGTGCTCCCTAGACTAATCCCGTTGACAAGTGATTGCTAATGACAGTGTTAGGTAAAACTCGCTGAGAGAAAGGCAAATCAGGGGCGTCATTGGTGCAGTGCGTGACACATGAGCCCCAGAAAGATATTTTGGTTTATTTCTATCAAAGTCTTTTTTTGCATTAGCGAGATATCAATGTTGAAATCTTCATGCCTAAGCTCTAAGAGTTACATAACTATTTAGAGTTATATCACTATTCCCACTATTGTAATTTGAAGTATTACTATTTTCCTACAGTTGACCTATTCCTTACTTAGTGCCGTGCACCGGGAGGTAACTCGGGGGTGATGGACTTTGATTGGCCCATGCGGATTCGGTCCGAAGTGCAGTCATGCTCCAGTAGATATATACGGAACCTATAAAGTTTCAAAAAAAGTTAAGGCAAGAAAAATCGAGGAACGAATCCTAAGTAACTATTTAAAGTCTTTAAAGATTTTTTTAAAGACAAAAAAGTCTTCAATAGTGTGAAAACAAACACCACGCAATTTTCTCTTAACTTCTTGGAAGTAGACCTGATCAACATATGGACCGAGATATCATAGCCACCGCTTCGCAATGTCGAGATTCCTTTCTTAACTTTTCTGCTCTTCCATGGCCACCCTATCACGACCATAGGAAATGGAGATCGAAATGGCAAGAGGACATGAGTACTGATTGGAAACTTTATCCTCCGTTTTATTGCCGTCCTTTTCCTGAGTATCACTAAAACAGAGCCTGTGCTCACATAGCTCTGTGACGCCTTGAAAAGTTTAGAACAAGAAATATCCTGGAAGAAGACTCAGTTATAAGGAAGCCTTTTGTGGGCTGCAAAGCGAATCAAAATGGATTCTTTCTGAATTAGGGTGACCACATCCCACATGTAGATATACACAGCCTTCAATGAACAGAGAAAAAAATTATATGAGACAGCACGCATATGGAAGAAGTAGGTTATAGTGAGATGCTCTGAAGTCTGCCAGAAAGATAACTGACGCCTAGAGATCGTTGACAAACACGGAATGATAAATATCAATGATGTTAGGTGATTGTCGCAATGCAATATCGGTCGTGTTGGGACCATATAGAATTATAGAATTCGAATATAGACCATATAGAATTCGCCAAAGATGTCCACATTCCCAGATGGAAGTAGTTAATTTTATTTTATTCCTTTATTCATGTAAACCTAAATAACATCTTAAACGGTTCGTTGCTCTTTCTTGAGTCGGCTCGTTATCTAGTATCCGTGATTCACCAAAGTCTTCGAACCGCAGTGTTGGTTCAGCCACCATATCAAAGCTCTGTTTTCCCAACGAAAACCGTTGAATTTCGGTCTAGTTGATTTTCTTTGAAGTCCTGGAGTAGCTCTATTAGAGCTTTAATAGATTTATAACAGCAAAGAAATGGTGAAAAACTGCACTAGATTCTATAGGAGCCTCTCTTGTGAACGCAATTCGTTGGAATCGCTACCATTTTCCGCTTAGGCTTTAAATATGCTTCTGCACTTGGAATAAGTACTATTCACTACCTGTCATCACAGCTGCCGCGTGGATATTAGAATTTCTTACATTCATTTCGTTTCCTCGTGCCCACCACTTCTAAAGGTCTTCGAAGTTTTCGCATGTGGATTCTGCTGATGCTAAAGGATTGTCGCCTGCGTGACGAATGTTGTTAAATGCTAGTTAAATGGATTCTTCCTCGAGTCCTGGACTAGCTAGGCCAGATCGTTACCACTTGTACTACAGGTAGTAACTTTCCCAGGCAAGTATGGTATCAATCTCCCGACCTTGAAACGATGAATGACTTGGTGAGCCTGAGGCGTGATCGAGCCAGCAGTGTTCGTGAGAAACGAAATAACTAACACTGTATTACCCGCCCCTGGAATAAAAACAAACGAGCGAAAGAAGAAGAATTGTGTTCTGCCTCTAAACATACCATAGAAATATTATATATATATATATATATATATATATACGATAAATTGAAATCTACCTTTTAGAGCAACCATCAATAACCCACATGGATTGTAGAGGTCATCAACGACTACAGTATCGAACCTGAAGTGCCAATCGTTTGTTTATTGATATATCTCGGCTTCGACATTTAGCAAGGCAAATACACAACACGTGGTTAATCCATCTTGTTCTGTACTTTGGTAAATTTGAGTTACGGTAGATAGTACTGCAAGTACGCAATAATGGCATAATTCAATTATGTTTCACTGCGGGCTCATTTGCGCTGTTCATACTCTAACGAACTACCGTTTCACTGTCAGTTCTTCATCAAAAAATAGTCTAAGACGAAAAAGAAAACCTTTTAGACCCAAGGAAGTTTCGGTTTTTCGATAAGCTCTATTATGTCGTTTTCTTGCTCAGCAATCGCGAGGTTTTTAAACAGCATACATTTACTTCCATAAAAACACAATACAATACAACGCTAGCTGACGTTTCGGCAGTATCGCCTTCTTCAGAGCCTGGAAGGGTATACTGATATACAATCTACTAGGCCAAACGCTTCAATAACACTTACAAAAAGACGAAGAACTCTCCGGTAATTACACAATCAACAACTTCTCGAAAAACCCACCGCTTTTTCGTGACTTCCAATGAGGAAGTTTAGAACAGCTGATTATAGTCGCATGTGGTTGACGACTGCACCATCCCACATCAAAAATCGATGCGAACGTACGAGATCAGGTCGCGTATGATCTCCGGGCATTCGTCCCTGCTATTCATTGTAGGGCTTTTGGCATTGATCCAAAAAGCCTCAAGGAGTTTTCGC
>UYYA01005220.1:0-32838 GCA_900624975.1 Angiostrongylus costaricensis | reverse complement strand
CGCTATTATCCTTTCCGGGGAGTAACGCGTTCACCACCACACCATGCGGGTCCTTTGTTTCGCACGTCTCTCAGCTATAAACCCCGCTGACGGGTGATTGCTGTGGCAAAAAGATCGATAGAACTAGCTGAGAGACACGCGAAACAAAGGACCCGCATGGTGTGGTGGTGAACGCGTTACTCCCCGGAAAGGATAATAGCGCGTTCGTTCCCCACCATAGACACCTGCGGTCCAGAGTTTTGCAAATATCTCAGCAACATTGTGGTTGNCGGGTGATTGCTGTGGCAAAAAGATCGATAGAACTAGCTGAGAGACACGCGAAACAAAGGACCCGCATGGTGTGGTGGTGAACGCGTTACTCCCCGGAAAGGATAATAGCGCGTTCGTTCCCCACCATAGACACCTGCGGTCCAGAGTTTTGCAAATATCTCAGCAACATTGTGGTTGTAATATATTGTATTTGATGCATAAGTAGCATTTTTCCACGAGTAGGAATGGGCGAAGGGACGTTGGTTCGCTCATGGTGAAGAATATTCAAGGGGAGTGAGACCACTTTGTTCCGGGTTTTTTGGACTAGGTTCTGAACTTCATTTGATAAATATCTAGAATTTCAATAGTGAATACGTACATATGCGCAGACCAGTGTTATATTTTGACATCGTTTAGAAGAAATACCGATGACTCAAATTTAGCGACAGTCTACTAGGAGGCTTCATCTCAGTTCTGGCATTCGCCTTCAACCACGGCGAGGCCACCCGAGTGCAGTGGACACCGCCTCTTCGTGAATCCTTCGCCTTTCCAATGATCATCGCCCAGATCACAGTCGTCACCTACATCTTGAAGTTAGTTCTTTTTCTAGTGCAAACGATTTCTCCTTCGTTCACTGCTATGCATTCATAGAGCAAGGTGACGGTCAGGTAGTATTGGGAGAAAAGGAAGACCATGTTCCATTAAAGCGAAGATATTTAAAGCGGCTTTAGAAAAATCGAAAAAATCTTAAAAATGCGTTAATTTTAGTTTTTGTATTATCATAGGAGGAAGAAATTAGATGAAAATAAAGCACAAGTTTTCTCATGCACCATACCTCACGTAACAGAAGATCTCAAAAAATGACTAAATTTAGTGTGTTCATTTTAAGGCAGATCGACCTCACCATTAAATCAATAATACATCTCATTCAATTATTTCGATGAAAGAGTGGAGAGAAAAATTGTAGTGGAAGATATTGGAGGTAAAAGCGTAAAGAACGAAGCTCTCGGCGTAGACCAATCCCTGAGGGATGCGCCAAGAATTTGACTTCATCAAGCATAGTTAGAGGTGTTTGAATGCATATTTGGCCTTTACAATGACTCGCGGTGGCTTACCGATCTATCGAACCAGTGCTGCTACTCTAACATACAAACCTGACACCAATTTACCGGCCCAGAGGAATGGAAGGCTTGGTGGGCCGTGGCGCGGGATAGATTCCATGTGTGTGTCGCAGTGGCGCCTCCAACCACTGCGCCATACGTGCCCTTGCTGAATGTTGAAAGTAGAATTTCCAAAGCCTCTTGTAATTGTGGTATGTGAAGAATAAAAGTATACATAGTGCATTACTATGCCGGAGTACTTTCTCATAACTCTATGCTGTATGTATTCACAGTAGAAGACCTTCAGTGTTTCAGGAATAACTGTTCGGGGGCGTCCTATGCGTTATTGATGACGATGCTCGGTGGGTGCGCGATGCTGTTCTGGCAGTTCTCGCAGTTCGCCTTCTTCACCCAGATCTGTTCTCTGTTCGTCGTCTTCACCTTCGACTTCATCCCTCGGAGGACAATGTGCACTCTGCTGGCTGGTCATCTGGTGTGCTCTAATTTCCACTGATGGGTTTTCATAGCGTACATTTTGTTCCGAAGAAGAAATATTGCGTTCACATCGCTTAAATTTCTGCAGGGATTTCGTGGCTTGTCGCTTATCAGCGTTGGCTCTGTTTGTACCAAAGTTCTGTTTCCAACGAACAAGAGTGTATCAAGCGACAAGAGAACAATTTGTGCAAATGCAGCCTTTGGACTTAAGCTTTAAAGGACATGAATAAATTGCGATTTCGTCTTCAGTGTTCGTTTCGTCATTGTCTTTTACTGTTGAACACTTTAGGCCGCATTCGTGGTGTCGTTTGCACTGCTGTTTGGTAATGAGATGTTGCTGACTTCGCTATACATTGCAAGCATTTTGTCCGCCTTTGTAAGTCCCTTAGAAATTTCTAAAAAAATATTTCGTGGCTTCGAAAATTCCCAAATCGCGAATGTGGATTGTGAAGTTTTTAGGAATTGCCACATGTCGAATTGGCTAATACCTAATCAACTATTTTCTAACACAATGTTTAACGTTTTGTTTTCTGCCTTCTATAATTTTCATGGCAGCTTACTAAGCGAAATACAACCACAACGTTGCTGAGATAAATTATAGATTATAGAATTATAGAAGGCAGAAAACAAAACGTTAAACATTGTGATTTCAACTACAGCCATAGCTTAACTGGGTTCTATGCCGATTTGCGCTCCCCAGATCAACCCCGCTGACGGGTGATTGCTTTGGCAAAAAGATCGATAGAAATAGCTGAGAGACGTGCGAAACAAAGGACCCGCATGGTGTGGTGGTGAACGCGTTACTCCCCGGAAAGGACAATAGCGCGTTCGTTCCCCACCATAGACACCTGCGGTCCAGAGTTTTGCAAATATCCCAGCAACGTTGTGGCTATTTTCTAACAGTTTTCTCTGAAATAATACTGAAAATATTTAGCTCGTTGAGGTGGATATCCCAGTGGTAGTGATGTCCGTCACCACGAGCATGCTGCTAGTTCAATTTCGCTCCGGCCCAACCAAGCCTCTCATCCCTCCGGGGTCGGAAAATTGGTACCGGACTTGTCTGGGAAAGTACTCTCTGCCATCCAATTTGGAACGTTCCAACCCGTCTATCTCAGGATTCCAGGGAGAATTGTTCGACCAGCATTGTACAACATTCAAGATGAAATGGAAATCATCATGCAGCAACCAAAAGCCTCACATAGAAAGTTAGAAGATCCTCGTGGACAATGGTTACAAGGAAACGAATTGAATGTGAGAAATGCTAAGATCCGCACAGTAGATGTGAGGATGGATCGAATAAAAATTTTAAAAAATGAAGAAATACTATGTCGGACATTTTTTTCTAACTCTTAGATCATAATCTGCCAAAGAACGTATTCGAATATATGGCTGGTTGTGATTTACTTCCATTGATTTACTCATTTCCATTATTCTCATTTGCATCCATTTTTACTTCAATCCGCAACCTGCACTCTCATCAAAATCCTCTTTTCTCAATTGGACACCTTCCGCATATTTTCATATAAAAAGAAAGAAAACTTTTCTTGTAGATTCTGGTGAAATTTGACCTCCTTCTAAATAGGATAACTTTACGGCCTTTATACGTGGCCTTGTCAATGCTGAGCTTCTTTGCTGGAACTGTCTGTATCAAAATAGGAGCTACAAGGTTACTCAAAGTTGAAGACGATGTAAGTGTTCGTTGTGTGTTTAGATTTAAATTAAATGCACTGTAACTCCCACGTCCGACTTTCTATTAACCTCGGCATTGATTGAACAATTCTTTCCACTTCTGTTCAGCAAACACGTGGTGCTACTCCACTTCCCCACTCACGTAAAAACTGACGTTTCGGCGGATTTCGCCTTCCTCAGAGCTTGGAAAGATCAAGTTGACAAGAATCTATTCGGCCAAACACCTCCATAACCAAACAGAGAAAACGCCAAACCAAGATTTCAATCACATTGAACATGGAATATCATTTTACACACACACCGCTTTCTATGTCTTCCACTGAGTATGTCGTGTGAAAACCAACCGCACAGAATTCACATAGAAGCGTAATGTACTCCTCCCATCAGAATAACCGGTTTATATACTGCCCTATATCACGCGTGATAATGAAACATTCTTCCCTGCGGTTCATTTTCGGATTTCTGGAATTAATCCAGAACTCCTCGAGAGTTTTGCGCGCTTTTGTTCTCGACTCCAGTGGGAGGGTCGTGACACGTACTTCAAAGTCCTCTCCGTTATGTCTCTAGGTCCTATACGTGCCTTGCGATGTATTTGCTTTATGTTTTCCGGCTAGGTGGACTTCTTTTATGCGGACACAGAGGGGTCTTCCTGCTTTACCAATGTATTCGCATCCGCACGTTTTACAGGAGATCAGATAAACTATACCCGAGCTCATGCAATCACCGTCTTTACCATTGGGGCAAATTATGCAATTTTGCGTTGCACATAGACGGTCATATAGTCGGTTACGAACTTGCTGGCGTCTTAGATTACTCGGTGGCATTTCAATTATCGTTACCGAATTTTCTAGACTGGTCCTTCTTAAACAGCGTTTTATAGCTGCTCTTACATCATTTGAGATGAAGGGTAGGATAAACGGGACCTTTTAGTCGCTAGAGTTATCGTTTGGGGGGCCTCCGATTTCCCCTACACCTATCCCGAGCTACAGTTTCGTAGCCATTGGAAATGGCTATTTGCCGTGCCAAGTTCCGGGACTCCTCTCTCTGCTCTCTTCCCGTGCACACGTTGGTTGCTGTTCAAAACATATTTCTTACAAGCACTGTTTTCGTGTGAGAGGGACGAGAAGAGAGGTAATGTACCAGGATGTTTTTACTACTTGGCTTTCGGTACCACTTCGTAATGTAGCCATTTTCGCTGTGCGCTGTGCGCTGTGTTACTTCACGGATGCAACGTTGGGCCAGCAGTGGAGCTATGTGAGGTAGCACCCACCCATGCTTAAGAATCACTGACTAAATAATTTTTTATGCTAACTTTAAACCTGCCTTTTCTGGTAAACCAGTTCCAAGAAAGCTAAGAGAACATGCACGATATCGATCACTCATTGAGTTGTATTGACATATTAGTAGTAATTTTGCAATTCACTGAACTAGTAAATACAAACCTAGTTTATAATATGACAGCTAGAAGAATTGTTGGTGGGAAATTGTATGTCTGAAAGTTTATAAAGAATTGCACATCTATTTCACAGTTGCCGAGTGATAGTGGGCTCTGGGAAACATCAATGGAGTACCCTTTAGCTTGGAATCATTTGTCATTAGTGCAGTGAACCCTTCATGAAGTTGTTTATGATACATGTGCGTCTACAGTGGATTGATTGAAGAGACACTGCTTGACAAACCTTAGGTTCTCTTATGATACAAATCACATCTGCTAGATGTTTAGTTTACATTGTTGAAAAATCGATTAAGTGGTGACGTCCTAACCTTGAATCCAGTGGTGAACATCCTGTGGAACCTCCGAAGATCTGTTGTTATGCAATCAAACATCGTTGGTGTTCAGTACAGAGTAGCAAAGATGTGGAGCAATTTTGCGTGTTTAACCGGGTTCCTGATGACGACTAGTCGAAAACTACGTTAGGATAAAAGTGAAGAATCGAACAGTTAGAAAAAATCTCGATAGAGTCTACGTTTACTGCGACAATACTTTGTGAGACCGTCACATTATACAAGTACTGTCACTGTTTGCCTTTTCTGTATGTTGTGTTTATACTAAACATTTTTGTGGAGATAGCGTATTTACAGGCCCATATATTTGACATTCTACGATCAAAGCTCACTAACTATTCTACATTTCATACGCGACTCTATACATGTTCGGCAGAGTTCGATTTTATTCCATTGGAGGTAATTTCTTTGTTCTTCAGATCAAAACCACTTTGGTAGTTGTTGGAGATGTTGAGCTCGGCCCACCACAAGCCATGGTTGATTTTAATCTCCGAAAGCATTGAACGTTTAAATGAAAAATTTTCTCTAATGATTCATAACCGGTTTATGCAGTTGAAGATGATTTGGCAAAAAGCAAAAAAACGAAAAAAGAAAGTAGCTGATCCACGAACCTTACGTTTTTAAACGTCGTTAACAATCTTAATCGATGAATAAGAGTAGAATGCTTTGTTCATTTGAGACACTTCAAAAGCTTTACGACACATGGTTAATTCCATCCGCGATGCTTGGTGTTCTTCTATTCGCTATTTCGCTTCTTTTCACGGAACGACAAAAAATGCTGCATAGGAGTGGAGAACGTGGAAAGCAACATGCCGAGGTGAATTTGGTCGTTTTGTTGCGATTAATTGCTTATGTTTTCTTTCACTTTGTTATATGTTAAGTCTCAGTTATTCGGATTGTTAGATTTGTACGATTGTCATTATTATTACTAATGTTAGGGCGCGTGTGGCGCAGTGGTTGGAGGCGCCACTGCGACACACACGTGGAATCGATCCACCCGTCCATGGCCCAGCAAGCCTTCCATACCTCCGGGGTCAGCAAACCGGTGCCAGACTTGTCTGGGAGAATAGCAGTACTGGCTCGATACATTGGTAGGCCACTGCGTGTCACTGTAAAGGCCAGATATGCGTTCAGTTACCTGTAAACGATCCTTAATGAAGTCGAATGCATGGCGCATCCCGCAATGATTGATCAGCACCGAGAGCTCTATCCTTTATCCTTTTACCACTAATATTACTATTGAATATTGTTGATATTCAATGCAGTACATCGGCTGTTTGTGAAAACAATGGAAATGATGGACATTTCAGGTTTTCTACAATATTGTGCAAATGTGCTGCTATGGAGTGATGGCGGTGCTCATCATGCGCTTAAAACTGTTCCTCACTCCCCATTTGTGCGTTTGTGCAGCATTACTTGCCAATAACAAGGTAATTTTCCATCTTTTCACTGGTTGTCAGGAAGTGGGTAGCGCAGTGGCAGTGGTCCCGCTCATTACGCTGTCAGCCGAACCTACCAAAACCTCGTTTTGACTCAGCACCAGGCCCACCAAACATCTCATCCTTCCAGGATTGGGAAGTCCGTACCACACTTGTCTAGAAACAATTCATTCTCTCCTATTCAAGTGTGAAAGCTCTAGCCCGGCTATCCCAGAGCTCCAAAGAGAATCGACGAGACCAGCATTCAACATTAGTGGCGAAGAGGAAGAAATCCTCAAGCAGCAGTCGAAACTACACGAAAAAAAATTCGAAGACCTTCATGAGTAGTGGGTGCGAGGAACCAAATACAACGCGAGAAGCTCTACGATTCTCAAATGTGATACCTGTGATGTCTGGTCAATAATAATAAAATTCCCTGTCAGCTCTTCAATGGGACATCCCATTCGTCCACTATTGTTGCAGCATATTCCATGTGAAACGTCGAAGTGCTCTTTCTCAACACATTTTTGTAAAATGTAACAAGCAATTCAGTTTATCTCTTCAACTTGTTTTCTGTTTCAACAATGCTTCATGTCACTTTTTCCCTTATCCCCTAGTCAACAGATAGTCGAATCCGAGAACAGACACCATTACTACTGAGATTTCTAAGCGCTACATTTCACACTATTTTAGTGAACGAACTGAAAATGTCATTCGGTGAATTACTTGCTCATAGAGAATCTAGCTCGTAAAATTTTTCGCATTGGTTAAGTAGAAATGAACGACGATTGTTTTTTTTATGTTTGTATGAGAATGTTTTTATGTTTTTATGTCAGTTATCCTTCTCTGAAAGTGAGCAAAATCAATGGGAGAAAACTTTATGTATTGACTAAAATGCATAAGATAATTCCCTGTGTTTGTGCACAGTGTTTCGACGTGAAAATCCTGTAAAACCTTGACGATCACCTCTTACCGTACCGGGTGAAAAATGTAGACGTGGTGTTGAGATTGGGTACCTTCATGGTAACACTGTTTCCGTGTATGGATCATTAAATACTTAATAATCGCCCGAATAACACGAACATTTTCTGCTAGGGTAGTGGTTAGAGGTGCTTTGAAACATACATGTAGTTACCGATTCGATCCCGTACCATGGACTTACAAAACTTTCTACCCCTCTGAGATAGGCAAATCGGCGCCAGACTTGGCTGGAAGTATAGCAGTACTGACTTAATACATCAATACGCCACTTGCAGTGATTGTGTAGGCTAGATATGCACTCCAACACCTCTTACGATACTTAATAAACTTGAATGCATGGCGCGTCTCTTAGAGATTAATCAACGCTGAAGGGTTTATCCTTTACAGGATCCTTTACACTTCAGTGCCCGCATTGAAACCCTTCAGTCTCTATTGACAAGTCCGTTCAATTAGTCTTTAAAAGAACATTCTTATCTTGTTATTAGCATTTTAATTTATTGCAGATGTTCTTGGGACTCTTAAAGAAGTAATTCAAAATGTTTTGGATTGGTTTTAGTTTAGCTTTTTCTTGTTTATTTAGAATAACTCTCAGTGCTCCATCATAGGATTTAAATCCATCTCTCTGATGTGCTCAGTCCATCTAAACTTGAGCACCTTAGTATGTGCCACTTCTCAGTCCACTAGAGGATATATTTTTGGACTGGCATAATAGAAGATGAAAGCTTGACATTCTATCTTTCTCGTATGCATAAGTACATCAGCTGCATTTTGGAGAACTGCCAACTACAGTATCAAAACCTAACGAGTACTCTATTACGAAGTTGATGAGATTTCGACGTATTATTCCTGTACTCATTTTCCTACCACTGGCCACAATGGCTCTTAAGTGGAAATATTTCTTCTCATTTCGTTGGCATATCGTGAACTTGTGCTAAACGAGCCATATATGTGAGAAAAACTTTGACGAAAAGACTTGTGTTAAGATGAGTTCGGTAAGTCCATAAATTTCAGGCAACAGGGGTTCTGGAATGCGAACATTTAGAACATTTTAGAGTGCTGGAACTTTACGATAGATTCCAGTTTTGCTAGTTATTTTATTTTATGCGACCCATTTTCACGTATACTATGCGGATCCAGGAACTTCCCATATTCGATTCGGTTCCTCGTATCCATAGGTCTTCCAACTTCCACTTGCGGCTTCGGCTTCTGCTTGAGTATTTTTCATTTTATCTTCAATGTCGTAGAATGCTGGTCGAAGCGATTCAATCTGGAGTTCTGAGATAACAAGACTGAAGGGTTCCTAATTGGTATGCAAAGAGAAGTTTTTTCCTGGACAAGTCCGATAGCAATTTCCCTATCCTGGAAAGATAGGAGGGCTTGGTGAGCTTGGTGCGAGATGAAACTAGCACCGTGCTCGTGATGATCGGCATCGCTATCACTGCGCAATCCGCCCCTGATGTTAGTTATGTAATGAACTTTACTAACAACACAACGTTGCAATGTTTTCACTTTTATTTGCTGCGTGTTTTTTTTCCTTGATGATAGGGTACTATGTGCAATGCAACCACAAGATAGCTGAGATATGAGCAAAATTCGGAAATTGAGTTGGGCTTCAAACCAGTGACTACCATGACCGGGGCTCAGTTACTTTCCACCACACCAACCGAGGCCCTAGCTTTGCTTCCTTTCAACCTCATGTTAGCTAAATAATCTAAAAAATATTTCTCATTTATGGAGAGGTTAAATGACGATTAGTTTTCGAAAACAATGAGTGTAATCATATGCTTAAGTCGTTTTTTAGATTGGTAATTGTAGTAGATTTTAAGAAACGCGTTGTCATATTATAAAACTTTCCAAAGCACCTAATAATCTTGTAAAACCTTTGGAACTAATGATTTTCAGCTGCTGAGTTCAATCAGGATCCACCTCGATAAACGCATCCATGCCGTCGTTGTATTCGTCGTGATAGCCGCAATGGCTTACGAAGGTTGGAGTCATCTTGCCTGCGGGCTATTCATATATATTTCTTTCTAATGTCTTTCAAATTTTTCTAAAAATTGAATACCTTCGTATATTATGGGGATCTCGGTGCTTTTTCCTTTCACGTCTTTGCTTTGTATACGTCATCCACCAAGGTGTTACTTGTAACTCGAGGCCCTTATCTTTTCATGAGTGTCATTGAGTGCCAGTCGAGCATAATTCTTGCGGGATTCTCTGGATTGCCTTACTAGATCTTTCCCTAGCATATGCCACACCCACTTGCTGGTTTTGTGAGTCAGAAAGGACTTTTCTGCAACAAGTACGCTACTGGCTTATCGATCTCCGTTGAACCCACGATCATGTATACATTACATGAAAGCTCTTACCACTCTGCTCAATATCCTCATTTTAAACTTAAAGTGCTTTAATTCTGGCGAGCAGGGTCATCTATATAGAACGCGGAATTTTTCTCAAGAACCTGTTCTGTTTTTTTTCGATGTGCTCATTCCTTTATAAATGAGAGACCGAAGCACAATGCCAAATCGATAGCCGTATTGGATTATGTCAAGGATAAAAAAGGGCATTTCAGGTAAATCCAACATCGAGAAGCAACTCCTCATTAAAGGCGAGTACAGTAACCCTGAGCAAGAGATGTTGTTTGATTGGATAATGAAAGAAACAAAACCTGGTATGAACATAGCAATTTCTTTTTTCGCTTATATTCAAAACGCAGTAGTAAGAAATAGTTATTTTTCACCGCTTGTCTTTCTTCTGTGATTTCGACTGTAGCTTCAGCTTAATTGAATTCAATGCCAAGTTGTGCTCCACAGATCAT
This sequence comes from Angiostrongylus costaricensis, assembly GCA_900624975.1. Taxonomy (NCBI): domain Eukaryota; kingdom Metazoa; phylum Nematoda; class Chromadorea; order Rhabditida; family Metastrongylidae; genus Angiostrongylus; species Angiostrongylus costaricensis. The sequence goes on along the minus strand of UYYA01005220.1, from coordinate 22,306 downwards.
TCCCGTTGATGGTTGATTACTGATAGTACTTCAATGATGCTGAGATAACTCGTATAGTGCTGAGATATTTGGAAAACTCGGGACCGCAGGTGTCTGCGGTGGAGAACGAACGCGCTATTGTCCTTTCCGGGGAGTAAAGGGTTCACCACCACGCCATGCGGGTTTTTCGTTTCGCCTGTCTCTCAGCTAATTCTATCGACGAGTGATTGCTATGGCAGAGATCGATAGAACTAGATGAGAGACAGGCGAAACGAAGGACCCGTATGGAGTGGTGGTGAATGCTTTACTCTCCGGAAAGGATAATAGCGCGTTCGTTCCCCACCGCAAACACCTGCGGTCCGGAGTTTTGCAAATATCTCAGCATCATTGAAGTTATATTTCGCAATATACCCTGCCATTAAAAAAGAGTAGGCAGTAAACAATAAGTTAAAACTGGTAGAACTGTTAGAGTAAAGAATGGTAGAAAGAGGAGAAGCAGGGCCTTCGATGGGTACTGTGGATAGCACGTTGGCCACCGGAAAGGGTAATCGCGAGTTCGGAGCCCACATGTGGTCCTGAGCTTAGCTCTTGTCTGAGCATCATTGCGGTTGTGTTTTACGTAATACCATGCCATTAGAACAAGAATAGGCAATAGACAATTGTTAAAGCATTATCCTTCTTCTGTTTCATAATCTCGGCTCGACGGTTTTCACCACACAAAAGAATCGAAATTCAACACCATTCCCCACTTTTTTCTTGTTTCACACGACCAGTCTCAATTCTTTATACGTTCGTGTAGTTTTTTAGATACCGTATTCGCTGGGACAATGCCTGTGATGGCCAATGTGAAGTTGACTACGCTTCGACCAATCGTCAACCATCCTCATTATGAAGATACAGGAATCAGGTGGTCATTGATTAGCTTCTATATTATTATTTCCTTCATAGGAAATGGTACGTTGTGAATAATTTTTTGAGTTTTAGAGATCGTACGAAGAAGGTGTATTCGATGTTCAGCAGAAAGCCACTGAATGAAGTGCACGAGGTGCTTAAGAAAATGGGCGCCAACTATTTCATCTTCCAGGTCTTTAACTGTGCACCGGATCCCGTCAGGTATAACCTGTTTTCGTACCAGTTGCTCATTTTAGGGATCGACGCTACATAAATCTTCCAACTAGTTTTTTAAACACCCATATCCAACAGTACTGACTGTGTCTAATCTTGGCAGTGAATAGAATTTCACATTGTCATTTAAAGAAGGATAAAGAATAAAGCTCTCGGCGTTGATCAATCCATTAGGGATGCGCCACGCATTGGACTTCAATAATCATCGTTGGAGGTAATTGAATGCATATCTGGCCTTTATAATGACCTATTCGCAGTAGCCTACCCATGTATCAAGTCATGTATCAAGTCTCCCCAGAAAAGTCTGGTACCAATTTGCTGACTCCGGAGGTATGGAAAGCTTGGTGAGCCATGGCAGCGGGATCGACCTCGTGTGTGTGTGTGTGTCGGAGGGCCTCTCCGATCACTGCGCCACACGCGCCCTTTTTCATTTATAGAAAGTGAACTTAATTACAACATTGGTGATTGAACATCTAAAAGCTGTCGATTAATGTATGTTGCTTCAAATGGCGTGAAATGTATCACGAAAGCTAGTAATCAGGCTGGTTGAACTTACAAAGAATTTTGTCCTATACTATTATATCGTTTAAGGGCTGGATAGTGCAGTGCTTATTGTGCCGTTCATCACAACTACGGTGCGGGTTCGATCCCGCTGCGGGCTCACCAAGCCAGTCATCTCTCTGGGATTGGGAAATTGGTACCAAACTTGTTTGGAAATAGCCCATTTCCTACAGTCAAAGCAAGAACACCCTAGTAAGACTATCCACGAACTTCAGGGGAAATTGACTTGATGAAAATTCAGTGATCTTCATGAAGAAAACGACAGTAATCATGGAGCAGTCGAACCCCCACGCACGCAAAGCGTTTACATACCTCTGTGACTGATGACTGATGAAATACGAATCGAATGCAGGAAGTGCTGGAATCCACACAGTTGATGAGAGGATGGCTCGTGTCTTAGTTCCCAGCAGCAGACCTATCCCAGCACATCTTGCATTTGATTCATTTTCTCACAGCCATCACCCATGTACGTCTGCGAACGTTTGGGAAGGTAGTTCGGCTGCTCATGAGTATTGTTGCCGTATTCATGAATATAACTGGATTTTGATCGAGTGAACACTCACTAAAATCTTTGGTTACCGGTGCCTTGGGTGTTCCTGCTTGGACTACCTGGAGTGGTCTGCTGCCATACAAACCTGGGATCAATTTTCGGACTCCAAAAGGATGACAGGTTTGGTGAGCCCGGACTGGGATCGAACCTACACAGAAGTCGTGGCGAGTAGCGTTATTACCACTGCGCTACCCGCCTCCGTTTAAGTATTTTTCAACTCCATTCATTGTCTTTTATTTTTAATTAAGAAGACCGTATAGAAATATTTCATCGATGCTCATTAGCTTCAGTCGATTGACGACATTTATAGACCGTACTGTGCATATAGAGGGATGTGGGATGAAGAAGACAAGGAGAATTTGGAGCGCGTCTCCAACTGTGATCTGCTGCATGACGCCGTCACACGCAATGACGCCCGTCGCATTCAACCCTTCAGCATCGCCTACTCCAGAAATAATAACTACGTTGTCGTGAAGATATAAGGCGTAATTCCTTTCTAATGCATAATTACGATTAAAAATGAGACCATAAAACAAATTACCTCAAATATACTTCTTGTTCTAGTCACCTTTGTTTCCAAGCTACAGGAATGTTTCAGTGGGTAAAAAATTCGGAAGAAATGAGAAAAAGGGAAAAAGGGCGCCGCAATTTTTACAGAGAAATCCGGAACGCTTAGAACACACCACTCTAAAAGTGGTGTGGAGAAGCGCCAAAGAAATGCTGCCATAGGTTCCATCGAAGAAATTTTAGGAATGAAGAATAAGATGGGGCATTTATGGTGACTAGCTACGGTTTTCACGTTTTCGCAAAAATATTGGCCATCCTTTCGCCATTCTTATTGGCAATCGGAGCACTCATAGCTTTGCGGACGTCACCTTGATGTCCGATTTAGGAATTTCATTTCATTTCGGAAGACTGAGTGCTGATTTCAGTTTTATTAGTTACGCTAACAAGACGTGTGTCGGTGTCAATACATCGTGCTTGAATTGGGTACAAGGTCATCTGTGGTTCTCTACCTCTATATTTGAACTTCTAATCCGTTTTAAATACAATTGCGAGCCTTGTATTCTTTATGAGAATCCATTGTGTAGAAGCTGAAAGGCTTTCTTCGAAGGAACGACTTCGATTTTAATGAAATTTCTTGTGAATTGTCTCTTTATTCTGAAGATATACTACTAGACACTGCAGAGTAGATAGAGGTAAACTCACCTCACTAAGAAGCTGCGGTGCAGAGTAGTTCTATTGTACTACAGGATACGATTTGATGGTCCAAATAGCCTCGGTTTCTACAGTGTTTTCAAAGATTTCTCAGAATCTTTAGTCTGATTTTCATTGAACTTTAATTTTCTCATAATTTCTGATGTTGAGACGTGTGGAATTTTCACTGTTCCTGTTTGATTCTTTCACTCCTCTTTGCCTCGTTGCCTATTCAGTTTTTACTATGTGTACTGTATTATTCTATATGGAATTCTATCACATTAAAATGAAGAATTCACAGTTTTCACTTTCTATTTACTGCCTATTATAATTTTTCACGGCAGAGTATTGTTTTTGATGCAACCACAATGATGCTGCGATATTTGCAAATCTCGGACCGCAGGTGTCTCCGGTAGGGAGCGAATGCCCCATTACCCTTTCCGGAGGCTAAAGCGTTCACCACCACACCATGTGGGTCTTTCGTTTCGCCTGTCTTTCCGTTACTTCTCTATCTATCAGTGCCATCTGCAATCACCGGTCAACGAGATTGATCGAGTGAGCCCAAATAGGCATTGAACCCAGTTAACCTGAGGCTGTAGTCGAAATCACAATTTTAACTTTTTATTTACTGCCTATTACAAATTTCTACGGCAGAAAGAATTCACAGCTTTTTTGAAGGGAGAATATGAGTTGTATGTTGTTGTTCCACTTTCTTCAGAGCCTGCAAAGGTCAAATTGACATGCAGACAACTCGGCCAATGCTTTTATGGCCCCAGCAAATAAATATTCGATGCATAAATTTTTATTCGCATAGTAGACAGTTTTCTTAAACATTTGTAGTTTTGTTCTTTGAAAGCTTTCCAGCTATTTGATAGAGAGTAGCCGCATAAAGTCCTACTCGGGTAAGGAATGTCCCTGCCTGAGGTCAAAAAATCAACCTGAGCTATGGGGCGAGGTCATCCATGGATACAAAGCACTCCTCTTTGTGGTTTATTTGTGGAATTTTGAAATTTATCCAAAGTATTTCAAGAGTTCTATGCGCCTATATTTTTGATACCTATGCGAGGATAGTGATTTTTACTTCAAAACCTTCTCTATTATGTCTCTTCTCTGTGCTATGCGCGTTTGGTGGAGTATTTGAATCTAAATTTACCGACTAGGTGCTTTCTTCACCAACGTATTTGTTCCCACGTGCTTTAAAAATGATGAGGTACACTGTACCCGAACTGATGCAGTCGCCGTCTCTACTGTTGGGGTAATTTACAGAATTTTGTGGTGTGCATAGGTTGTCACATAAACGGTTACACACTTATTGACATTTTAAAGTGTTTTAGTATACCTGTACTCACGAATGAAGGAATAACGATATGTAAACACCAAAACAATAAGAAAAGCTCCCAACGTTGGTCAGTCGCTGGGGATGCGCCATGCATTCGACTTCATTAAGCATCATTTGGACGTGATTGAATGCATATCCTGCCTCTACAATGGCTTGCGGTGGCCTACCATGTATTGAACCAGTGCTGCTACACTCCCAGATAAGTCTGGTACCAATTTGCCGACCCCGGAGTGATTGGAAGGCTTAGTCGATCCCGCGTGTGTGTTGCAGGGAGCCGCAGACCACTGCACCACGAGCGCCCTTCACCGAAACAATACAAGGGGCAATGTGATGATATCGTTAATATGTAGGTATGCCTTCATAAGACTGGTTCATAAGAGGGTGCTTCGAAGTAAGATGGTAGCCTTTACACTGAACTGGAGGAGCAATGTCGTGTAGATGTGTAATGTGGAATAGGTCAGTAGTGATACAATAGGTCACCACATCAGAAAGCTCATTTGAGCCCGTAAAACCTGATTTATCATGACAATATTGTAGGGTCACGCACCAGATGTGAGTTTCATGATAAGGTTAACATATTAGAGAGTACATGTGAACGACAAAGAAGCAGTTGAATTTTTTCCGATTGATTGTAAAGTACCTCTTTCAAACGGTTTCCCGCCTCAGCACGGCTAGGAGGTGCTCCTGGGTGTCGGACCGCAATATACAACTGGGGATTCATCCCCTGGCAGGGTCTACCAAGCCCAGAAGGAGTCCGGCGTTTTCATCAGGAAGCCTAGCTAAAAGTAAACCAAAATCAAGATCCATCACCGTTCTGGTATCAAAGTCGCATGGTGGAAAAACTCCTTCTGATCGACAAGGCCGCGATTGCGTGTGGTGGTGAACACCCGGAGCAGACTTTATCCAGGCTGACCTCGTGATTCCAGGAAACTACATGGCTTAACCAGCAAATCTCCGTAAAGTAGAGATTATGCTGGGGCCCGCACAACCAGTGAGGACGGGCCATTCAAGAAGCGAGTATATATCAAGTATGTGAACTTTATGCTATCACTAACTTATAATGACAATGCAATTTGCTTAATGTATTGAAAGGTACATAATAGTAGAATGAGGTTAATCTACTATAGTGACCACATGCAGTAAGGATCAACAGCGTGGATCATGTACATAAAGTAAAGCGTAAGATAAAACGAAAAACCATAAGGGCCCTAACCAGAAGAATAAAATAGCGACTTACAAGGTTGTTAAAAGTGTTTTGGAGAGGGCGTTGTTTTGACGCAGGTTCTAAATTCCCCACAAAACTTTCGTCTACTACTGCCTTTTCGTCGTTCGTGAACATGCTAAATGAAGGAAGACGGGTCTTGCAAACAACTTTTTTCCATTTGTGTTGTGGTGTGCACAAAGGCTTTGAACAAGATAACACACAATGCTCCGCTCACAAAAAGAGGTTAGCAAGATAAAGACTGCTTATTGTAGGCAAAGTTCCTCCGAATGAGATGGAAACGTTTACAAGCAAGAAAATTTGCTATTTGATATGAAGGAGTGTTAACGTTGTCATTGACACGGTTACTATAGGACGACTCTCTAATATGAAGGAATAGTAACATTTCGACAAATAGTTGCTACATCGTCTCCCATCCTTTAAAATAGTAGCACTGAGGTTTCCTGCGGAGGTTATGTGTTTGAATGAGTGAACTGCGGTTTCATCTTCGCGGTCTCTGGAGAATGCGAAACCGTCGAAACTTCAGCTATTGTGAAAAAGTAGTGTAGTAACAACTGTGAAATGCAACTATCATGATGCTGAGATACTTTCAAAACTCGTATGCTAGGTCAAATTTGACACCTACTGTACCGCCGGGCCTTTGCTTTGCTTTTATCTAAAACTTGAACTCTTTCGACTGAAACAAAACTCGCCGAGAGAAAGGCAAATCAAAGGCCTCGGTGGTGAGATGGGTGACACGTGAGCTCCGGAAATCCGAGCTAAAAGTTGGCCTAGGGTCCGAGTTTTGCACATATCTTAGCATCGCTGTGATTACATTTCATTGGATACGCTGCCATGAAAAAATAGTCCACAGTTAAGGAAAAGTTTACATCAAAGAGAAAGTTAGTAGAAAGCGGTCCTGGTATTTGCTATACGAAGTACCAGCGAAATCAAAGATCTCTATATTTTCTAATGGTGACTGTAATCCGGTGCACATTGGGAAATCTGCGAACGTCGTCAGCCAAAGAGTCAACGAAGCAACGAAGAAACGGAGCAGGATTAAGCCATCACCATGCTCGTCGTGATCGGTATCGACATCACCGTGCTAGCCGCCTACCTACTTTAACGTGAATAGGATAAAATAGAATAAAAAGTAGAATAAATAGAGTAGAAGTAGAGGGTCCACACACAGACTATCTTTTTGTAGCTTCCAACATCATAACTGCTTTCTTAATTCCTTTTATTCATTTATGCTTCGTTTGCTTTTACTTATTACTTCATTAAATCCCCATTCATCATATGTATCACATCACGCGGAACACCGTACTTCTTGCATTCCATCCGTTTCCTCGTATCCACCATCCACGGAAATCTGCGAACTTCTTTGCTTGCGGTGTTGGCGGATGGTTGAGGAATTCTCCGTCTTCGTCACCAATGTCCTTGAACACTGGTCGAGCCGATCGATTCTCTTTCAAATGTTGCGATACTGCGTTGGTGCTGTCGTGCTGTGGCTATTTCGTATAGATTGCGGTCTTGTGGTTTTTCCAGACATGTCTGCTACCGCCTCTTCGACCGTGGACGGATGAGGCTTGGTGGACCAGGTGCGAGGTAGAACCAGAGCACGGGTATTCCGGAACGTCCGTAACGAACATTATTGCTACCATTGCGCTACTCAGCCCCTATTCTTCGCCTATACTTCTCTCAAGCCCACGTTTGCACACATGACTGCGGTTGTGTATTTACTACTCATAAGCGTCATTTATTCCTAAACGAAGAATGGTAGGACATGAAATCAGGAGTGTGAAGTTGAACTTGGAGATAGTGTATCACCTTTTTCACTCATCTGAATGAGTATCTGAAGCGAAAAACTGATAAACTGGTGGTATCACGCCGATAAGTGGACCAGAACGATGTTCGTTAATGTGAGCAAAAGGGGCTCCTGCAATGAGACGTGATTCTTAACCAAGAAGCGAATTTTACGCTTTTTGTAATTTTAAATTTAAATTTTTATCTTAGTTTACACATTTTTACAAATTTTGCGCAGATGTTAAACATCGAATCTCCTCGCCTTAACGGTAGTGAATTCGATTTTAAGGCTTTCGTTTGGCCCTGAGTGGGTCTTCCGTCTAGTCTATCATAGAACACATCACTGTGTTGCTTTGTGAATCGGAAGTCTCGCAGAGTGGTAATAGGTTGCAGCACCTTCACCGCATTTAGCCTCCATAAACGATACTATGGTTTTAGGAGATTTCGATGTCTTTTTTTGACTAAAGGCAGGTTTCACAGTTTTTCATCTAACCTAGTTTCCTTCATTTCACTCAGGCGCGTGTAGCACAGTGCTCGGAAGCGCCTTGCAGTGCACATGGGACCGAACCACGCGGCCCAAGCTCACCAAGCTCTCCATCCATCCGGAGTCGGAAAATTAGAATCAGCTTTGTCTGGGACGACAACAGCAGCACTGGCTCGATACATCGGTAAGACACCGAAAGTCATTCATTGCAAAGGCCAGATATGCATTCAATTACCTCCAACTGTGCTCAATGAAGTCAAATGCACAGCGCATCCCTCAGAAATTGGTCAACGCCGAGAGCTTTTTGCTTTTATGATTCTCAGCTCATTGTAGTAGGTCTTGTTCTTTAAGGGATTGTCCATATCCACAAAAAATGTAGAATCTGCCGCAATATCTGTTTAACTAGTATTTTAGTGTCTTATCGAGAAATTTTTCACTAGACTTCCGAATTGTTGACGAGAGATAGGTTTACTCCTAACTAGGAAATGGACTTTGGCCAAATTCCGTCTGTAGATGCCAAAGTCATGTCAGAGGTAGGGAGTTCCGAAATCGGCCGAGTAAGTCTGCTGGAAGTGAATCCACTGCCTCACTTTGTAATCCTAAGTAACTTCTCACTGTTCTCATGCAAAACCATTGAAGGCAGCATCTACTGATCTGGCTCTTGTCAAAGAAAGCCTATATTTTTTGTTGTGGTTGAAGGTTTATTAATGTTTTGCAAATAAATATATTAGCAACCCCCAATAATGTGATAGAAGGTGGTTCACAGAAACGGTCATTGTGACACGATGTTATCGACAAACGAACGCTACGTATGTGTGTCGGTATGCTTTCAGGTGGGCGAACGTTAGCGCGATTTTTACCCTATTGGGTAATCACGTCAAAAACAAGATGATATTGAAAACCGAGAGTGGTGGCGGTACCGGGCAGCGCTGTCGGTGCTCAAGGTCGCCGCTACTCACCTCGCACATGTCCTCCTCTCCGTCGACAATGGCACTGACGCGTTTCATTGCTTCCAAGTCACTACTTCACAATTCGTTTGCTGTATCAGGGTCCAATGATTATAATACTAGAAAGCCACGTTTGATTTTAAATAGTATATATAAAAGTTACCGTAAGACAGCCCCAAGAACACAGTAGATGGCGCTCTCACGCTGGCGGTCTCAGGATTCTATTTTACGATTGTCTTTTTAGATTTATTGAAAGCCAGAGTAGTATGATTAGAATTCTTTTACCGTGACACGTTAGTTTATTTACAAAAGCACTACTTTTTTAACTTACAAATGGATATGTACTCATATTGTCTTTTTCACGATGCCGACTAATTCTTTCATAAGTCTCTGTAACAAACGTATTTTGCTACGTCCATAATTTTTCATTTTATATGACCCGTTTTCACGTCTACTATGGGGATCCCAGCACTTCTTACATCCAATTCGTTTCCTCGCATCCATCGTCCACGAAGGATTTGCAAGTTTTTACGTGTGGCTTCGGTTGCTGCATGATGATTTGCATTTCATCTTGAACGTTTTACAATGCTGGTCGAGCAATTCTCTCTGGAATCCTGAAATAGGCGGGTTGGAACGTTTCCAATTAGATTGCAGAGAGTGAGTTTTTCCCAGAGAAGTCTGGTACCAATTTTCCTACTCTGGATGGACGAGAGGCTTGGTTGGCACGGAGCGAAGTCGAACATGCACCATGCTCGTGATGACGGACATCACTATCACTGTGACCCCATTACATCTATACTAAACGTTATAAATTACTAAAGACTGAAAATTTCTGTATTTACAAGACGATTCTAACCGAGAAATTAGGATAAATTTGCTTAAACTTGTCCTGCGCCGAACAAGTTGTATTTGCTGCATTACAAGTTTTAGTAGTTGCGCGGCATCTCTTTCCTTTTTGTTACTCAGCTGATTACAGTAAGGCTTACTTTCGTCCAATCGCCTTTTCAACTTTACATTTTGTTGGTTTGTTTTCAGCTTGGCTAAAGGTGTTTTCTTCCTAACAAGATATTTTCATTTCGGTATTTCTGCTCTCATTCTTTTCCGTAATTTTGAATTATAGTAGCCTTTTCACCGCCTACTTCCACTTTTCCCCATCTTTTAAACACCAAAATCACAGTCTGCTTGCACATCAGCCTTACCGAGATGTGTTGTACAGAAGCATGAAATTGATGGAACCCTGAACCGCACGAATGAAGGCCTTTTGAATTAGGAGGGCTATGGGTTCCGCTACATACGTATCCACTAATAACGAGATTGCTTTTGTAACTAATCAATTATTCGAACTCATTCCATTGTGCCGAACAAATAATCGAAATGTTAGACCTTTCCATGAGCTCCCGAAATTTCAGAACACTCACGGCACTTTCTTGGTGCTCTCTTGCATCCTCCTCGTCAAGAAAAGAATTTCTTGCAGCAGAGTGCCTGAAAAGGCACTTTTCCTACTACAGAAGGCGATGGAGTTCTCTAGTGTGCCTTTCCTGCTTAAGGTTACCGCACTAGCGTCAGGAATTCTGAAAGTTCATGCTTCTTCCGCATTTTCTGAAAATTTTAGTTTTAAGCAAACTCAAAGTGAAGACGAGATTTCAGGAAGCGCATACACCTCTTTGGCGATAGCTGAACGTGTGCTCCATATATTCGGCTTGGGTTGATTTCGTCAAATGCTATATTGTTTGAGAAATGAGCGGCTGTTGTGAAAAACCAGTGCTGTCTCCAGTGTGTTGAACGTATATTCTAACTGTCTTGTCTTCTCCACAACAGCTTTGGTCTTTGAGATTCACAGTCGTTCCCTACGCGCAAATTTTCGCAGCTTATCGATTTTGACTTACATCAAACGTAATTCTAATAAAAGAGGAATACCTGTTTAGTAGCAGTTCTTTTGTACACTAAGAGAACAAACATCAAGGAGAAATGCTCCCAGCATAAGTTCGTCACTCTGTTTGTCAGCGTTAGTTCCCAATCAGTGTTTGAGCAAAACTCGCCACCACATGCAAATCACTTACCCACATATCCGGTCTTTCTCGATTGCAGTTAGTATTGTTCTTAAGGAATTTAAACGTTTCCAACATTGTTATACCTTTTTATTTTCTGCCTACTATAATTTCGCGGCAGGGTACTAAGCGAAATACAACCACAACGTTGCTGAGATTTTTGCAAAACTCTGGACCACAGGTGTCTATGGTGGGGAACGAACGCGCTATTCCTGTCTATCAGCTATTTCTATCGATCTTTGCCACAGCAATCACCCGTCAGCGGGATTGATCTGGCATAGCTGAGAGACAGGTTTCCAACATTGTTTAACCATTAATTAAATATGTATTTCACTATCTATTGTCCCGGAAATTTCAGTGCTTCAATTAATGTTATCTTTATTCGCCTTCAAATTATTTTGTGATCCTTTGGAAGTGAATGAATGATTTTCATTCAGCGTAGATGACAACTGCTACGGTCACCTACCACAAACTTTCACAGCTTTCCGGTTGGACACCAAACGACCCGGCTCGCATCGATCCACAACTTCCAACGTCTTCAACTGCCGCTTCGCGCAGCTACGTTGCCGTGGAGTTTGCTGGTGAACTACTATCAATTGTGGAAAAATTCTAGCGCATTGAAGTTAAATGTGACACCGCGCCACAGAAGAGTTGCTGTATTGCCTTATATATGCTTATATAGCCTTCGAAGAAGCCAGCGACATAATCCTTTTTTAAATATTCATTTCTGACTTCTGCCTTTTTTTTTCATGAATAGGTGAAAAGATACCTTCTGCAGAATTACACGCTCTTGTCACGAGTACAATTGTTTTTGTGCACTGATCCTCCCACTTGTTTCCTTCTTTTTACCTATGCAGTGCTCACGAGGTCCAACCGACGTTACGTCACCACCCAACGTTGTATTTGAGGCGAACGTCGATCGCCACGGTATTCATGTGCCCTTAAAGTCGTGGAAAAGCTGAAAATTTCTTTGACTACTTTTTTCACGGTCTTATCGGTAGACACCAATAGGCATATATATTTTTTCTGACTTAGCTGTAATTTAGTAAAAGCTAGTGTTGGAAAGCTAGTTCCGCAAGAACACATTCTATTTGGGTATAGTTTCTTGTGAAGTTGGAACTAGAAGAAGGCTTCATAATGGCACCATCTTGATAGGCCTGACATGAACACTTATCATTAGAAAGGAAAGAAAAAACATAGTGCTACGATTCAAATACGGACTACTATCACAAATTAACAGCGACAGTACAAGACAGAGATCTGGTGTTGTTGCTATTGTACGAAGTTTATTTCCATTGCAATGGTTTGTTGTTCAGAACAAGAAATGAGATGGTCCCATTGTATTCCTCATGAGAGATTTCACGAGCAGTTAGCCGGGGAGAGCTTACAGGTGAGCATTCCCTCCTTGTTTACAAATTGCAGTCGTCAATACCAGTTCGCAGCGAATCGCTGTTCCAACCTAACAGCGACTCTCAGCACCAAGATTGCGGAGAGGGTGGCCTTGAGCGGAGGAGCGCATACAAGCATACGAATGGCCCCCACGAACAATTCGCGACCACATCTGGTTACACAGAGCTCACCTCACTTCGTCCGAAACCACGGGCCGAAAAGATTTTGGCAAACTCATTCCTACGAAAAAACTTTTTGAGTGTTTGAAAATTGGTTAGTGGGAAACGTATTACACGGAGATTTCTTTTTTGGTATCTTCGATAAGAAATGACTAACTTACTTAGGAGAACAAACTTTTCACTGAGAAAACATTTTTTCGGTACTACTTCTCAGAAAGTAATGTATGCGTTTTCAGTAGCTCTAAAGGATTCATTAAGCTGTGACCTAGCTGATCACATCCTAATTGTTATTTTTGAACTGAGGAAAGGATATCTAGCATAGAGTTTTTAGCAGAACAAGAGGAAGACACGCAGCTCAAAATGTCGTGCTAGCACATCGGCCGTGCCCGGTGAGGAGTTGTGCCTTGTGTGTGGTGACAAAGCCTCAGGATATCACTACAACGCACTCACTTGTGAAGGTTGCAAAGGTATGCGCTATTCACCTTCGAAAGTTGACTGCATGAATCGGAAATCACACTGCGGAATTCCACAGTCATAGATTAATCGAAAAATTTTGGGGGATGTAGTAGCAAAATGCTGCTGACAAGATTACAGATGAAGCAGAGTTTTGACCAATTTATTCCTTCAGGAAAAAACTATTGTGAAACTAGAAGAAGAAGACGTTTTACTTTCACGGCACTCAGTGCTATTGGAAAAGCAATTTTTAATTAAAGTACGAATTACTATTGGAAAGCTCAAAGTTGTGAAGTTGGAGTCACTTCAGTAGTCTCCAGTTCCGCACATCATTGACTTTCACGCAACTTCTTGCCTAGCTCATTCTATCCGTACGGCTTCACTATCACAACTCTGAACAAAACAGGACAAGCAAACAATGCTCAGCTTGGAAAATATGTTTTACAGAAATTAGTTTTCGCCCACTCAAATTTATCTAGGGCAGATATTTTTCCAAACTAGATGTGCTCAAAAACCTCAGTACCCGACGCCGTTAACAGTAGAAACCTTCGTGATCTGAGTATGAGCCAACTTAACACCTAGGCACCGATGTTGGTTCTTCGCACACTACCAATAATTTTTCGATAATTAGAAAACATAAGGTAACTATGGTTTTTTAAAGCGGTTATTTGATTTTTAGGGTTGTCTAAAAACAAAATTCTCAGAACAAATGGAGAAGGAGCCTAAATTTTAAAGATTTCAATCGAAACACGCGCGATCATAAACATCAATGGCACTTTGTGACATCACAGTTTCTAATGGAGGAAATACCGCCTGTTCAAACCCTATGATTTTTTAAAATATGAGCATTGACGAAAAGAAGTGATGAAGGCACTTCTTCTTGCCTCCATTAAATTGACGTTTTATCTTGTTGACATAATAGGTGTAGCACCTTTTTGGAGAAAATCTGTGGATTCTCATGACCTTTATTTTAATTAATAGAGTCCAGTTTGTGCTGAAATGTGTAGGTTACAGTTGAAAGCAACCTTTACCACCTTGTGACTGGAACTCAAATCTCGTCGGGCCTAAAGTGTTAATAGTTCAGAACACCGATTTTCAACTACTCTGGCCATAGTAATCATTTGAATGCTCTCTTTCGAACGGATTTTCGCTAGTTAACGTTTATGTAACTTCGTCTTCCTCTGCTCAGTTTTCATTTCCTACAGGTTGAGACAGTTCGTATATGGTTCAAATAGGATGTTAGAACCTCAGGAAAAATAAAACGGAATGAACTTATGGCATTCAAATTTTTTATTATCTTTTGTAAACAACGTGTGGTTGAGAAAAAAAGACGAGTACAACTCTGAAGAAGTCGAACCCACTGAAACGCTAACTATGGTTAATCGAAAACACGTGTCGACCACCTCTTCCCGGCTCATCAAAGCACAGTTCGTAAGAGTAAAATAACTCGAATATAAAAATATGACAGAGTGTCGTGGTCATCTATGCAGTCACTATTTCAACAACGTTTCGACAACTTTGGCAAGGGAAGAATTCACTTCAATGTGTTGAAAAGTCTTGTGCACTCGCTTTGGCCATTGGTTACACATTTCTGACTGGTGCCTTCTTCTGCATGAAGAATCAGAAGAATGGAGCACTATATTTCTATTCCATTGCATGCCTACATATATATGTATGTGCTATGTATACTTTTATGAAATATACTAACTGTGCCTCCACCGGTTCTTCTCCAAAAGCGATGGAATTGATGCTGTGATAAAGCGCCTCACCAGGCAGATTTTTTTTTGCGACAGTAAAGGATGGACCAACACTCATAGAGATGACGACCTGACTTGCTACTCATTCCATTCTGGTCTCTCATTCAAGAAATCTTTGCAACCTTATAAACCCTGAGTGATAATGGTACAAAAATACTTTTGACCTGCTTCTGAAAATCATTGTTGTTACAGGTTTCTTTCGCCGTTCGATCACTCGACGGGCCGTCTACTACTGCAAATTCGGTCGGGCGTGCGACATAGACATGTACATGCGTCGGAAGTGCCAACACTGTCGGCTCGAGAAGTGCATGAAAATCGGAATGCGAGCTGAGTGTGCGTGTGGCCACGTTTCATGGCTTTTAATTACATCAACTTTCTAAAATCCATAGCGGTAGATAAAAAATAGGACTATTCATTCATTGTGGCAACCGTGGAATTTTCCGTACCATCACCTAATGATGAGAGCACGCGTGGCACAGTGACTAGAAGTGCCCTGAGGTACACATTTTGTCAACAGCTCGATTCAGCGCACAAGACGAGCCTAGACAAGCCTAGATCTTTCCACTATATGCCAAAATTGCATTCAACCACCTCCACGATGCTTAATGAAGTCAAATGCAAGCGCATCTTCAGAAATTGGTCAACGTCGAGATCTTTCCTTTGTTCTTTTCATTCTTGTTGTCTGGCTCTTTATCTTATTTGCTCAAATAACAGACGTGAGGTTCATAGTAATTTTTCGTATGCTTGAACACAGCTTGAACTAATGGTTGTCGTAAAACGGTAGCAGCACGTACAAGACACTAGTCTAATGTCATCTCCATCTTACCAAGCCTCCCAACTCTCCGGTGTCGGGAAATTGGTGTCAGAGCCGCCTATGTTCAATTGGCTTCCTCTAGTCCAAAAAAGCTGGCAACTACTTGCGATGAAAATTTGAGAAAGTTAGCAGAGCCGGAATATTCGGCTTCACAAGCATTCGGCGCCATCATGAGGAAGAGCAAAGAATTTCAAACAGGAACCGATCCCAAACGCAAATCTGAAGACCTTTGCAGACAATGTATGCAAGGAAATGACTCTATGAAAGAAGTAGTGCGATCCACACAATATGTGTTGTCAGGTCATGGAATAAAAGCCCATATATCGATTATTTTTCTTATAACAGTTTGCTTGTTATTCCTAGCAAAAACTTGAAATTTAGTCTCACTTTTCCTGTGAAATTTATTCACCGGTGGACAGCCATCGTTCACATCTTGAAATCTGGCACTTCTTAAAAAATGGAACGTCACTACGAGAAAATGAATGCAGCACAATGCAGCGTTTATGTAATGTTAACCTCTTAGATACGTTGCTATCGACCAAGTCTAAGCATTTCCATTAAGATATAATCAAAACCAAGATTTGTATTTAGAGTTGTGTCAGTGCACTTATACTGGACAACGAAGTCCTTTCCGCACTTATATATGATCAAGAGTTTGGTCAGAACATACATTACAATATGGTCGTCTCATATTTTAGCGTGGTTGTGTTTAGTGGTGATTCCGGAGGAGCAGTGCCGGATCAGGCGTGAGGCGAAGATGCGGCAGCGATCCAATCCTCACGAAGCGACAGAACTACCGTCACCCTCGTCCATGGATCTCTCGGCGCAAATCCTTAGCGATCCATTTACTGCCAGAGAGCGCAGCATGTCAGCAGAATCCAGGGAACTTGTATCCAGAATAAAAGCCACTTCAAATCTAATTTCACTCGACCGAGACGAGGCAATTGCTGCAATTGTGGTAAATTTTGGGTATTAGATGCTTTTCGGTGAATAGACTTTTTCATGAACAAATTCTTTGATGCTTAAGAGCTGCTTTTCTACTCCAACACAGGTGCTCCTTTCAAGAATACATCGAACGTTCAAGATAGATAAACAATTCAGAAAATCGGGTGATTGTAAGTAAAGATGTTCAATCGAAATTGCCTCCCAAGTGCTTGTCGCCCCATCTTGGCTGAAAGGTGTTCCTGGATGTCGGGCAGCGATATACAGCGGGAGATTTATCCGCTTGGCAGGGTCTCCCAAGCTGAGAAGGAGTACAGCGTTTCCTTCAGTAAGTCTAGCTAAGAGTAAACCAACACCGGGATTTACCACCGTCCTGGTATCAAATTAAGCACATGGTGGCAAATCTCCCTCTAAACCACAAGAGCTGCGACTGCATGTGGTGGTGAAGACCAGGGCAGACTTTGACTTGGCTGACCCCGAGTTTTCAGGAAACCACAATGGCTATACCAGCAAATCTCCAGAAAAAATGGAGGTTCGTTGGGGCTAGCGCGACCAGGAAGGACGGGTCATCCAAGTATTCAAGTAAGTAGTAGCTATTCAATTGCCAACGAGGTCGTTAATACAGCGATTTCCTCCTTGCTTTTCTGCAATTTATTTTTTGTACTCCCGTTAGATTTTGAAATGCTAGAATCTCAATGTCATTTGAAAATTAACTATACGAATGTCGTCATTTCTCACGACATAAGAGCTCATGGATTAAAATTTATTTATATCGTTTAAGTGATAATAGAACAGTCGTAACCACGCAGGAGGTGGGACTTTTTAAAATCCCATCTCCTACGTGTTTACGACTGTTTTATTATCAAGTCATTTATTGCAATTGATTGGAAGTATTATTAAAGGGAGCAGGCGACGTGCTAGATAAGGGTCAAGAACACCTCTGAATAGCAGAAAAGGCCCACATGTAAGAAAAAGTAAGCATTCGATAGAAAAAATTGATATGGCCATTGTACGGTTTCTGACAATGCTCGCATTCAACTAAGCGATGTAGTAGGAAAGTGGACGGCTTGTCGGCCGCTGGTGGCCGACTACTACCTCCTTGCACGTTCGATAAAACTGGTTTCAGGTCGGTTCCACTTAACTAATTGTGCCTTGCCGCACTCATGAAACTGCGATGAGAAGTTGGATTTACGAAAAGAGGTCTTGGTTTGTGCTAAGTTTGAACGACATTATTTCAGATGCATCCCGTTTCCTGTTATACTTCTTTCCAACAATTGGCGGAATTGACAATACTGGAAGCGCAGTACACTCATAAGTTTGTCCGTCAGTTACCGGGCTTCTCAAGGCTTCAGAAACTGGACAGGAAAACATTACAAAAGGTAGATGTCTAAAAAAAACATAGGACTGATGTTTTATTTGCATAAAAAGCCCACTTAGTTGTCTCTCTCAACTAAGCCATTTTCACAATTTTGGACTATTATTTACTGCCTGCTCTTCATAAGGGCAAGGTATATTGCGAAATATAATTTCAAGGATGCTGAGATAATTGCAAAACTCCAGACCGCAGGTGTCTGCGGTGGGGAACGAACGTGCTTTGTCCTTTCCGGGGAGTAACGCGTTCACCACCACACCATGCGGGTCCTTCGTTTCGCCTTTCGCTCAGCTAATTCTATCGATCTCTGCCATCAGCAATCACCCGTCAGGGGGATTGTTCTGGGGAGTCCAAATCGGCAACGAACCCAGTTAAGTTAAGGCTGTAGTTATAATCAAAATTTTAACTTATTATTTACTGCCTACTCTTTTTAATGGTGGGGCATATTGCGATATATAACTTAACGTAGGCAGTAAATAATAAGTTAAAATTATAACTACATCCTCAGCTTAACTCGGTTCGTTGCCGGTTTGGGCTCTTTAGATCAATCCCTCTGACGGGTGATTGCTGATGGCACTGGTAGATATAGAAGTAACTGAAAAACAAGTGAAGCGAAAGACCCACATGGTGTGGTGGTGAGCGCTTTAGCCCCCGCAAAGTGTAATAGCGCATTCGTTCCCCACCGGAGACACCTGCGGTCCGGAGTTTTGCAAATATCTCAGCATCATTAAATCATTTTCCTCTTCTTTTTTACTGCTTAATTAAAGGGTGTTCTCTGTGTCGAGCTGAAAAGTAAAGCAGGGAAGGGTGACTTCTCGCAGGGTTTCCTAAGCCCTTAATACGAGAAAGCCCTAACATGGTAATGTTATACTTTCGGAGAAAGAAAATTACCCAGTGAGCATATTACTTACTTGGACACTTGGATATCCCGTCTTCGCCTTTTTTGCGGGTTCCAGAATAATTCCGATTTTTCTTCGGAGTTTTGCTGGCTTAGCCATTGTGGCTCCCTAAAGTCCCGACTTCACTGAGGCCAAAGTCCGATCCAGTGAGCAAATTATCAGCTGAAATTATGCCTAGTGCTGAACGGTTCTTCCCAGGAATGGGTAATTCAAACATTTAACTCATAACTTTATGCATGTTATATCAGCTTAAAGTTAAACATTCCTTACTCTTTTTAGGTTTCAAAGACGGAAATCCTCATGCTACGTACAGCAAGCAAGTATGATACTACCAGCGACTGCCTTATTCTGGGAAACGATCGGCATTCTTTCCGGTAACACTTATTATGTAGGCAAAGCTCTTTCTTCTTGCAGGTAACATTTACTGGTGAAAAAGCAGTGAATTTCTTTCGCAGTGCAGCAATGGCTTCGAAGTCCACTTCGATAGACAATTTTTTGAACCGAGATCTAGTGCGGAGATGAATGTTTTATACAATGCTTTAAATGTTCAAAGGAAAAAATTGATCTAAAACATGGAACTATATCAAAGAAGTTCATATATGGAGGTGTTCCAGGCCAGTTCCACAGCACACTATGTTACACCTTAGCCTCGAACATTGTTGGATGCTTTATAATGCGTACTTAGCAGTGCAGTTAGAGGATACAAGATGCCAAATCGCTGACATTAACTGGATTTAGCTACGATCGAAAAATGTATTGTGAGGCTGGTATGACACCATTCGCCGAGTACGTGTTTGAACTAGCGCAACGAATGGCTGACCTATCGCCGGATACAACTGAGATGCTTCTTCTGGAGGCGATTATAGCATTCTCCGGTAAGAGCTATAACTGGTACAAACCTCAGTGGAAATTTTAGATAGCATGACAAAAGTGGAAATAACATCAAGAGTAGTTGCACAGTTAGTCTTATGAACTACTCTGAACCGAATATTGAATAATCTCAACCGTTTTATTTACTGCCTGTTCTTTTTTAACGGCAGGGTATACATTGCGAAAACGAAGGACCCGCATGGTGTGGTGGTGAACGCGTTACCCCCCGGAAAGAACAATAGCGTGTTCGTTCCCCACCGCATACACCTGCGGTCCGGAGTTTTGCAAATATCTCAGCAATTCATGCGAGTTATAATTCGAAGCATAACCTGCCATTAAGAAGAAAAAGGCAGTAAATAAAAGAGTTAAGATCTTAGCATCGTTAAAGGAATATTAATTAAAGAAAATACTTTTTAGAACGACCAGGACTTCTGGACGCTCGAACAGTGGAAGAGACCAGGGAGATTTATATGGACGCTCTGAAGCAGTTGGTAGATGTAAGACGACCAAGAAATCCGACGCTTTACCATGATCTGATCGACGTTCTGTGGGATCTGCGCAGATTCTGCACCGAACACGTAAGTTTTTGAGCAAGTTGACTATTTACGGTAATTTTCCATAACATCGTAAAGAGCTCTCTCAACGGTTTATCGCCTCATCATGGTTGGGAGGTGTTTCTGGATGTCGGACTGCGATTCACACCGGGGGATTCGTTTCCCGGCAGGGTTTCCCAAGCTGAGAAAGAGTCCGGCTTTTCCATCAGGAAGCTAGCTAGGAGTAAAGCAGTACCAGGATCCACCACCGTCCTGGTATTAAAGTTGCATAGTGTCAAATCTCCATCTGATCCACAAAGGCTGTGACTGCCTGTGGTGGTGAAGACCTGGGGCAGACTTTAGCCAAGCCGACGTTGGGATTCCAGGAAACCACAATGACTTAGCCAGCAAATCTCCGAAAAATGGTGATTATGCTTGCAGCCACGCAACCTGTGAGGACGGGTTCAAGTATCAACTAAGTAAGTATAGTAAACAGCCGGACGTGAGCACCTCTAAAATGTTGCAGTGACTGAAAATAATCTCTCCATCAATCGTTCTGTTCCAGATAGACGACAGTTCGGCCTCCACAGACAGCCTTTTAGACCTTTTGACGGACGTAAAACCGGAGAAGTCTCTCCTGGAGCATAGGATGCAGCAAAATGCCTCGACCTATTCACTACAACAGATGAATCACTAAGCGACCTTCGAAAACACCCGTCGTCTCATTTCTTCGCTTAGAATAAGAGATATTTCATTTCCCATAAATTGCTCGAGTATTTTCCATGGTCTCTTCAGTTCCGGTGTTCCACTATTTAACTGTTTCTGTTTTAATACTTTAACTTATTTTATCACTGTTTTTTTACTGATGTTATACACGAGTTCTTTTTGATATTTCATTTCGCGGAGAACCACTGAATTTTCTTAATAAATCGAACTCCCGGATGATAACCACCTTGAAATTCCATTCCTGCTAAAGTTTTCTGTGCTATGAAAAACGTATAACGTTTATATTTGAACGCATTCTACGATCAAAATAAGCTTCAACGTTATCTAAACGAAGACCGTACTTATCAACTAAAGCTGTGGAAAACACGGTCCGAGCGAGATAGGCCAGCTCTCCAAACCGTTCACTGCTTCACATGTAGTTGCTCTGCTGATTCAAATGAACGGATCATTTCAGATGATATCTTCGTCTCTTCGAGATGATGGCTGAGAGGTAAACACAGTTCGATGCTAATAAACCGCATAAAATTTAGTTTATAATGAAGTTATGGTGCGTGATAATAAGTGAAAAAAATGGATGGTTATTTCATTATGTAGGGAATTTTTGCAAGCTTCGCTGTGTCTCAAGAGAGCCACAAAGACTCGAAATTAATATAGTTACATCACCCAGTCAAAATTGGAAGTAGAACGATAGAGCAAGTTAGAAGAACTGCTGAACGAACCGATAATGATAGTAGCTCGGCTTTACCAACCTCTATGAGCAACTGGACACCTTTAGACCATATCCGACAAACTATGGATGGCGTCGGTGAAACAACGAAGCTGAGTTCGGCACGCTTCATAAAAGCATGCTTTATTCCAAGCCATTAAAAATGTTTGTGCGCCATTTTAACCAATTCTTTTCAAAACTTCCAGTGAAGGATGAAGGATGCAGCCTCCGGCGTTGATCAATCTCTGGGGGTGCGCCACGCCTTCGACTTCATTAAGCATTGCTTGGAAGAGATTGAATGCATATCTGGTCTTTACAGTGACTCGCTGTGGCCCATCTATGTATCGTACCTCGAAAGACCGACTTTCTATGAACCTCGGCATAAATAGTTGATATATTTATTTATGAGATCTTATAAACTGATCTTCT
>UYYA01005219.1:8699-32946 GCA_900624975.1 Angiostrongylus costaricensis | reverse complement strand
ACACGAGAATGCAGCTGTTCCCTTAGAGGGCCACCTACACGTTGAGCGGATATGGTCGCGTGCAAAGCTAATGGGCTGCCTTTATGGCGAACTGATATGAGCACTTTTGAAATTATAAGTTGAAATACCGCTGTAAATATATTGTATCCTATGCATGCTAGTGGGGTACTTTGTCTCAGTTTTAGTTTGCCATCTAGGTGTTCTTTTATACGGATGCACAAAGGTCTGCCTGTTTCGTCAGTATATTCATCTCCGCAATTATTACAAAAGATTAGGTATATCGCACCTGAACTCATGCAATCACCGTCCCTGACGTTATCCTCTGAAAAGGAATATAAAAGTCAATATCGAAAGATAAACAATGAATGGGTCAGTGTGGAAACCGAGAGAAAACTTGCTTCCGTTGTTGGACGTTCAAATAAACCTATCAAGTAGCGGTTACCTGACAGAGTGGTATCGAAAGCCAAGTAACAAGAACATTCTTGTTCATTTCCTTTCTTCCCACCCTTCACACACAAAGAGGGCGATTGTGAGAAACATGTTTCAAACAACCACCTCTGTGTACGCTACGAATGAGCTAACGGAGGAATCGCGCGACTTGGCTCGGCAAATAGCCATCATCAATGGCTACGAAACAGTAACCTCAAGAGATAAGTTTAGAAGGAAAGCGACTCGAAGAAAGGCAGGTCTAGAGGAATCGGTAGCGATAGTAGAAATACCACCGACTACTCTACGTCGTCAATTAGTTCGTTACCTCTTGTATGACCGTCTATGTGAAAAAACAGATTGCGTAACGTCAGGGACGGTGATTGCATGAGTTCAGGTGCGATATACCTAATCTTTTGTAATAATTGCGGAGATGAATATACTGACGAAACAGGCAGACCTTTGTGCATCCGTATAAAAGAACACCTAGATGGCAAACTAAAACTGAGACAAAGTACCCCACTAGCATGCATAGGATACAATATATTTACAGCGGTATTTCAACTTATAATTTCAAAAGTGCTCATATCAGTTCGCCATAAACTTTAGTAGCCTAGATAGAAGCTTTTAGAATATAGAAGTTCCAGCGAACATGAAACAAGACTATTTACACTAACCGCAAACAATCCTGGATTTCTGTAGACGATAAAGTCGTTATTGATTGAAGCAAACTAAACCTTGGTTTGGTCTTCCAAGCTCTTTTAGTGCAGGATATTGTCCGGATAATCGACTAAATGGCTCCGATAGGCGAGAGGTTTAAACAGTATTTTGGAAGCAGAACTCTTTCAATCTTTGCACCGTGGGCAGTAAGAAATGTGGCCGTGTGGTATCACGGAGGATGACAGGCCGTATGGCTTGCCTGTTTGGCTATTTTTTTCGACTTCTCAATTATCTTCAGGTACTTCGGAACTGCTGAGGAGCCTACACCAAGTTCTTCGTCAATTTTCGAACAGTTGCGCTCATAGTTCTGCTCCCTAACCCTTTAATTCATCATCGTTAGCGGATAAATAAAAGAACATTCTCGAGCTCCGTCATCGTCAACCAAATCTGATTTTTTCGAAACTGCGGCACGAATTTTTGCTATTTTGAATAATGCTCATATTCCCAAAACGAAAGCAGTTGAGAAGCAGTATTTCATCCACCAATGCTTATCCTAAATGAGCCACCTGTTCCTTGAATACCTAGAAAGCTTTAAAAAATATAGGTTCTGTTTTAGATTTCCGAAAACCTTAACTTGAGAATATTCACACCTAGAAAATTACCTGTATTACCTGTAGTCCCGCTGTTCGTCGAGGGGCTGAAGCAGGCGCCAGTAAATCTTCCACTTTTTCCTGTGACATGCAAGAGGTGGTTCTGCTCGCTCTAGGGACTCGTCGGGCATCATTTCTTTCTTCTAGACTCCTCGTGGACAGCTCTGACCAGCAGGTCGGTGGTCTTCCTGCAGTACGTTTAACATCCCGAGGAATCCAGTCACTAACGGCTCCTGTCCATCGGTTCTCATTCATACGCATTACGTGTCCGGCCCATCTCATCTTCGACTGTTTGGCGTACAGAACGGCACCTTTGATTTTCGGTCGATGACGCAGATCTGAGCTTCAGATCACATCCCTTACTTCCATGAAACAGGATACTTCTAGCATCGTTCTTTCGACTGCGCATTCGATAAAATCGTTCACTCTGCTTACGCAGCGACCAGGTTTCTGACGCATGTGTTAGGGCTGGAAGTACCATCGAGTCGAAAACGTGAGCACGGAGTCGGGTGTTCTTTGTTTTCTACACCACAACCTCGATGCTGTTGAACGCTCCGCCAGCCGCTCGCCAGCATTTTGCTCGCAATGTTAACTTTTCATTTAATGTCTACTATGATTTTTTACATCGAAGTATCGCGAGAGTGAAAAATACCACTCTGCTTCATTTTCATCGATTTAAAGAAAGCTTTTGACTCAGTTGTAATTTAAACAGTCATGGAGGCTCTGAACAATCAGTGAGCACCTACTTAGTAGATAAAGATTCTTGGTTGGCTGCATAAAGATGTCGTAACCAAGGTATCACCATTCCACAAAGACATTGAAAAAACGACCGCCCATGTGAAACAACAAATCGCGTAATTCGCCCTTATGGCAGGGGCGGTGATTGCATGAGTTCAGGTACGACATACCTGATCTCTTGTAATAATTGTGGAGATGAATACATTGGCGAAACGGGCAGACCTTTTTGTATCCGTATACAAGAACACCTAGATGAGAAACGAAAACTAAGACGAAGCACCACACTAGGCACGCATAGGATACAAAAGCATAGAGGAGACGATTTTGAAGTAAAAATCAATATCCTTCTACAGGGGACTAAAACACCAGCGCGAAAACTTTTTGAGGCCTATTTAATAATTGCCAAAAACACTACAATGAGTACCAGCGAGAAATGCTCAGAAGCCATACGCGACCTGACCCCGTATGTTCGCTTCAATTTCTAATGCTGAGTGGTGCAGTTATCAACCATATGCGGCTATAATCAGCTGTTCTAATCTTCCCCATTGAATGTCACGTAAAAAGCCGTAAGTTTTCCGAGAAGCTGTTGATCATGTAATTACCGAAGAGTGTTTCGTCTTCAGTGCTATTGAAGCGTTTGTCCTAGTAAATCGTATATCAGTATACTCTTCCAGGCTCTGGAGAAGGCGATACTGCCAAAACGTCAGCTACTGTTGCATTGCACTGTGGTTTTCTATGGAAATAAATGTGTGCTGTATACCAACCTCTTGATTACTGAACAAGAAATCGACTAAATAACGACTTCTCAACATTATTATTACAAGCTTTTTAAGCATTCGGCAAAAATTTTCGTCTTGTGTTATTGTCACTACTGCTTTTGCACAAGCATGTTGAATGACTTCGCTATTCATGCAATTCTCGAATCCCTCATACAAAACGAAGGATCAATAAACGCGCACGGATCCACGATTCAGCTGTTCATGGCCCAACTAAGGGCCGCCTAAGTTCCTGAAACTTCAGATAGTCCGGAAAGTATTAAGCGGAGTTCGCAATAGGACAGCGACTGGCACCAAGCCCTGCTACTGCATTTATGTCTAACGTGGAAGCATCGGTAATCAATCTCCGCCCATTACTATGCTGTAGATGTATAGACGGCTGTTCTGTCCTTTGCTAAACGCAAGAGGAAATTGACAAATGTTTCGAGTTCTTGAACGAACGGTCAGAGTACATTAAGTTTAACAGAGAGAAACCGAAAAAACTGGCTCCCACTTCCGAACGTTCAAATTAAGCTCAGCTATACACACATATATATAGATAAATCGTTGATAAATATGTGAACAATTCACCATGGATTCGACTTCATTACGCATCGTATGGAGGTGATTGAATGCATATTCGGCTTTACAATGACTCGCGGTGGGCTACGGATGTATTTGCCGACCGCAGGAGGATGGAAGGTTTGGTTGGCTATGTGCGCCGGAATCGATTCCACGTGAGTGTTGCAGGGCGCCTCCGACTAGTAAGCTACACGCGTCCTACACATGTATATATATATATATATAGAGAGAGAGAGAGAGAAAGAGAGAGAGAGCGCCTTTCTTGGTGTACGCATAACGCAGTGGTTAGGGGTGCCCTGCAATATACACTCGATGCATCGCGCACTATGCCTACCAAGCCTTCGTTCTTTCAGGGCGGCAATTTGCTAGCAGATACGTCTGGAGATATAGCAGCACCGGTTCGATATATCGGTAGGTCACGATGAGCCATTCTATAGGCCATAAATGCATACAACCACCTCTAACGGTGCTCGATGAAGTCGAAAGCAAGGCGCATCCCTCAAGCATTGATCAACGTTGACAACAGTATCCCTTTCGAAGGTCACCAAGAGATGTCTACCTCCAGAAACACTCGGGCTGATGCGAGCGCGTGGAGTCGCACGAGCTGCAGGCAACCTCGAACTAAACTCCGAACATGGAAAATAGTGCAGGCATGCAATGAAGGAAGATCTCAAAGAGGGACGAGCAGCTGGCCGAGGCTGCAGAGGCTGGGTAATAAGACCAAAATAATTGCACTCCGACGCCCAAACGCAACAGCTACAGCGTAAAAAAAGACGATGGAGAAAACCATTTACGAATACTACTCGGATGTCTTCGACAGCCACGGCCACCTCCTGTCATATGATGTAAAAGACTATGGACATGTTGTACAACCTGTTATACCTTCCGAATTCCGACATGCCATTTTGTCAGTGAAAAATCGAACAGCTCCAGATCTGGACGGGGTACGATCTGAACACCTGAACAACGTGCAGCCGATCGTCGTAAACATCTCTCCGGTTCACTTTGGATTTTTGAAATTTATCCAAAACGCCTCAAGAGTTTTGCCTGTTGATGTTTTTGATTCCTGCACTAATATCCTCGTAGTCACTTCAAAATCATCGCCGTTGTCATTTCAACCTTGATGTTATCTTACGCGATCACAAAGTGGTCTACGCGTTTCCCCAATATATTCCACCCCGCACTCGTTACATGAGAACAAGTATATTATACCTGAACTCATCCAAACGCCGTCTCTCCCGTTAGGACAGATCATACAGTTCCCTGAATTGCGTAAACGATCATAGAGACGGTTTCGAACTAATTGATAGCGTACGGTATTGATTGGGATTTCAATAATCGTTACATAATTTTCAAGACTACATTTTCTCAAGCGCTTTTTAATGGCGTGACCTACCTCATTTGATATGAAGGGTGGCTTAAAGGTGATCTTACTTGCGTCGGAAACATTAATTTGGGGAACTACCTACGTTTTTGTCTAACCCGAGTGGCCTATACTTCGTAGCCATTGGAAATGGCAATTTTCTGTACCAGGTTTTGCGATTCCTTCTTTTCCTCTTCTACTGCAAGCAATTTTTAGCCGTACGGTACATATTTTTAATAGGTGCTTTTTCATGTGTGAAGGACGAGTAAAAGATGTAGTGAACAAGAATGCTTTTACTACTTGGCTGGCGATACCATTTTGTTATATAGCTATTTTTCGAGAGATTTATCTGGATGTTTAAGAATGGAAGCCAGTTTTTTTGTTTTGTTTTTCTTTTGTTTTGTAGTTTAAAAACCCTCATGCCCCATTCTCCTCTTGTTCTCTATCACATCATCATCTGTCCATATATCAGCAGTAGAGTAACGGGCCGAGGTCAGCTACTGGTGCTTCCAGCTTAGACATGAAAGCGATGGCAAGGCTTGCAAGGCTTGGGGCTAAACGCTGCCCTATCGCCAACCCTCTAATTTGTGCAAAATATTTTCCAAAATACTTAAAGATTGAGCAACTAACGCACTGCTTTTAGAAAGTCATTAGCCGCAAAATCGACAAGCTGAACAGTTTTATTTTCTTTTCATGCTCTACGAGCAACTCGAGAATGGCGGAGTCATTGGACACGTTGCTATAAAGTGACGTAACATCAAATGACTCCGTTACATGCGTGCTATTCGGTTGCACGCTTCGTAAGTGGTGTTGAGATATTTTGGGGTTAGTTAGATGGGTTGGAATGAATTTTAGCAGCTGAGTAAGGATAACGTTTAGGAACCACGTTGTTCTACCCGTTGGCCCGCCAATACAACTGATAATATGTTTAAGTTTAAATGATGATGGGTTCGTTGACGTAATATCATCAGTTGTAGTAAGCTTATGAGTTTTAATAAGCAAGTGAAAAACAGGGCAAGTCGGGTGTTCATTTGTAAGTTGAGGAATAACTGAAGGCTCTACATCCGCGGCCTTTGCCGTGCTGACCCATTCTTGGTTTTGCTTTCGGTATTGATTTCTGTACTCTTTTTCAGAGGATGTTCGATAGAGAGGAACACCATTAAGGTGCTTCTCTGTTATCCTAATATCCAGCTGACTAGAAATAATTACAAATTCTCCACCTTTACCACTAATAGAAAGTCTAACAGATAACAGTCCGCTCTAATCCCGTCCTGTGTTTCGATAGCTAACGTATTATTTATGTGTTAATGAAGATATACGGAGATTTTCTTTTTCAGATGCCCGTGTCTAATTTTATCGGATTTATATGGTGTGGGTTTGCGTCGCCGGAAATTGAACTTCGGAGGAGAGCAACGCTTGGGAAACGTCTATCGTTTATGATTTGATTTAATTTGGACTCGCTGCATAACGCCGCATCTGTTGAATAGGATCGCAGACAAGCGATTGCAGCTGGAGACAATGGGACTTCCGCTGCCATACACCAAGCAAAATCTGAAAAACATGGTAACTTGTTCTAGCAAATACAGTCAACAAATATTGACGATTACCGGTAGCCTGCCAGCTTCTGATCTTTCTGAGCCTTAATCTCGACCTCTCCATAGACACATCCAGAGATGTTATAGCCAGAAAAGAAAGACTTCTTAATCACCTCAATTCTCTTTTCTTGAGGTGCCTGAGCGTAGTCATATTCTTGCTCAAACGACAGTAACGCTTAATACAATCCTATCCTGATGATGAAATTGCAAAAATTGAACTGATCTCGGAGACCGGTTCCAAAATATAGCCTGTAGGCAAACGTGTAACGGAAATGCTGTAACTAAGCAAAAACGTTGAAAAAGAGCATTAGGCTACAAGAATACTATTTTGAATGCCCCATTCCACCTGTCAACCTTCATCGAGTGAAAGAAACTGATCTCCGCCGAGTCTTCCGATATCCTACCAACACCCGCCTTCTTTGACCACGAAAATCTTGTCTTGGGCTTCAAATAGTGACTACAAGAAGCAATTGGTTTGTTTCTTGACGTGGGACGAACCATTTTTATCTTCTTTAAAGCCGATACAGGTGGATTCCTTCCTAACCTGCAAGTCCATTTTGAATAATTTTTTCACCGCATTGTCTGCATTGATACTAAATACGTGAGTGAATAAGAGATTCAGCAAGAAATTTTGTTCCTGCTATGGAATGGGAAACCCTACATGTTTTCATAAGGCCAAAATCGACATAGAGCAGTTACCCACATAAGATGCTGATGACAGATGTGTTAAAAATGTGAATAGCATTCCGAACCGTCCTTCTCGTTTTTTTGTAAGTAAATGAATTTGCCTACCTACGATGCCAACAGTGTTTTGTTGGCAACAATTTTTTGTCATGTATGATTATTCATCTAGTTACGTATGGTTATTCTGCGTGTACACCTGGTTATTCTGCGTGTGACCAGATATGGTTCGGAATGTTATTCACATTTTCAACAAACAACCAAAACCCCTGCTTTGTCCTTTTCTCAGGTAAATTTTTTACCTAACAATGCCATCAGCAAGAGTGAAATGGGTGAGAGGAAGGCAACGCAAGGCTCTCAGTGGTGCCTTGGGCGATACTTGAATTTTCAAAAAAGGTAGTCGAGGGTTCGAATCTGGCCTGGAGTCCAAGTTTTGCAAATATCTCAGCATCTTTAATGTTTCGTGTCAGATAACACCGTGCCGTGGAAAATAATGAGTTGTAAATAAGAAGTTAAGTATCATAATAATAATTTCAAATAATTGCTGATAATTTATTGTGTTTAAAAGGCTCAGAAGTTGCGGTGAATTTTTCTGCTATCGAATTAATTCAGCCCAAAATATTTAGAGATGAAAACATATCAGCTGCTCACCGCAGTTGCCGTGGTGACGCATTGTGAGATACTCGATTCCGTCACTAAAACAAGAGACTTCTTCCATGGTCGTGAAGGTGACCAGGTGAATAAATAGCCCATCCTCATAACGCCTGTGTTACAAATGAATTATTTACTGCTATAATAAGAACGCTTCAAGATTGAAAATGGCTTCTGAGTTTCCACTTCTGGTCACAACTTTTTCGTTTTATAGGAAGCATTGACGAAGGAACTTGGAACGTCCGAGGAACAGCCGAACGCTGTAAGTGAAAGCCAGGTGCAGTTTCTAAACTCTCCATATTTCACACTCTGCAATTTTATTAACAACATTAACAGGAAATGAGGGCGAAGTCGAACCAAAACGACCCAAAGACAAATAAATTGTTTCTTGGGATAAATTCAGGAAATGGCACTGGCAATGATACCGTGTTTACAAAGTAATTTATAGCATATAGCTAGCTTTGGCAAATCCAAACTTTATGAGAGATTGTGTTAAGCGTACAAACTGGACAAACTGTCATGAAGAACGTGAGAGGAACTCGCGCAAAAGGCAAGTAATTAAAGTCTACGGAAATAAGAGCAGGACTTGGCAAAACGGTGTTTTCTACACTTTCAACACATCAGGTTGGTTTCTAGTAAACTTGTTTTTCCTTATTTGGTAAAATTTCTAAAGCTGTTCTTAGTCTGTGCAAAATGACCAGTTTTCTAGGTTTAACACTTACCTACTCAGACACTCTGATGATCCTTGCCTTGAAGTCTTAGTCCATGGTTGGTTTCTGATTCTAGCATGGTGGCCTGAAATCTCAAACCGTGTTCTGGATGTTTTTCTTCTTGTTCATTTCTATATGCTGCTTTCCCGTTTGCATTGAAAAGCCATGGTATACGTGCAAGATGATTTCTATAATCGGAGAACCATTTCGGTTGATATGCACGCCTTAGCAAGGTTAGTTTTGCACCGATCGGACCCTCCTTCCTATTCGTACGTACTCTGAACTTTTTTCTCCACTTCTTCGAGCCCATTGATCATCGTCTCTGTTTCGCTCATAGTTTTCGAAGACTGGCGGTGGTAAAGGCGAGACGAGGGTTCGATAGAAATCTTCCATTAGTGCTTACCCATTTTATCATCATAATCGAATTACTTCACTGCCAACTGTAGTGGGGCACTAAACGTTTTCGATGACGTGGTGTCGCCTTGTCAAACCCTTTTTCATAAGTGTAGATCTCTCTGAAAAGCTTCTCTACGACTGTCACTTATTACTGGCCGTTTTAAAAGTGTTGCAGTAGACTAAAGCTTCAATTTCTCTCTGTTCTCAAAAAACTCTTTTGTTGCTATTCAGATGTGCTCTAGATCTTTTGCTTGAGTCACCAAGGCAGATTCGGTACAGCATCTATGTTGTTCGACAACACGCTCCCAGTTTTCGTTCGAGTATTCTTCAATCTGCCAGTCACGTTTGGGTAAGGATTCATTCAGAATGTTTTCGCCATACACTACTAGACTTTTTCCTCGTAGTCGATAAAGAGAGTTCTTTTCCAGCTTGCGGATGAATCGAATCTTCGAGCAAAGAAGGCGGTGGTAGGAACCAGTACAAAATGACGAGAGTAGGGATATGTCAAGTAGGAAGCATCTTTGTTTGTTATAATATGGTCGATTCCAGCATGAGCTGCTTTTTTGGAAACTCCTCTGTCAGAGGCGGCTTCCTTCTTCTGAAAAAAACAATGGTCAGATGGACAATAAAGCTTACGTCACCGGCATTTCACGAGATCTCTCTTCTCCAAATGAAAAAGATTCGTCTTTTCGGTTAGCAAATGTTTGTTTTCCTGGTTTTTGTGTCTTGTAAGGCCAATAAGCAGAGTTTGATATAGTATTTGGCTAGGATCGCGTGTGGCGATATGGGTTGCTAGCGCACTGCAACACACGTGGGATCGGGGTCGGCGAATTGGTACAGCACTTGTCTGGCAGAATAGCAGCATTGGCTCGATACGTCGGCAAACGACTGCAATTTATTGGAAGGGACACATATGCATTAATTCACCTCCAAGCGATGCTTAATGAAGTCGAATGGATGGCGCCTCCCTCAGGGATTGATCAACGCCGAGAGCTCTAAATGTAGAATAAGAAGCAATATTAATAGCATACTGTGCGTGTGTGTTTGCCATATCCGGTTTTAAGGACACGTTAAGATTTTGTATCCCCTCAATGGTCGTCTCATCGCTTGAGTTATTATGCTGTTTATGAATCGTCACGAGGATATTTGCAAAACTAGGGGCCCAGGTGTCTGACACCGCAGGCACCTACGGTCCGAAGCCTTCCAAATTTCTCAGCGTCAATATGGTTCTATTTCAGGTAATGCCGCGCCGTAAAAAACTGTAATAGGCAGCAAATAAGGGCCTAGATCGTCATAGAGATTTGGTTTAAAAATCATCTTATAAAAGTAACTGTTCCGTAACGGTTTTGTCCTTACCAGAGCATTTAGAGTTTCCCATTCCATAGCAGGAACAAAATTTTCTGCTGAATCTCTTTTTTTTCCTTGACGATTTCGCAAAAGTGGGTCCGGCATACGCCGAGGTGTATGGGCTCACTTACGACTACGGCAGTGTCATGCATTATGACGAGAAAGCGTACATCTAGGGCTCTTGAGATTTTTCATCAATTTCACTTGTATTGTAATTTTTAGTTATTCTGCTAACAACTTGCCTACAATAATTGCAAGAAATCTCTTTTATCAAAAGACTATGGGGTCTCCATTTATTTCCTTTACCGATATATTTACGATCAACGAACGCTACGGATGCAATGGTCGGGCTTCTCAAAATCTTGCGTTAAAACTTAGAATGATTAGAAAAACTATAGTTCTTTAGCGAGGTGTAACAAGTCGACATCTGCGAAGTGTTTGAATGAAGGATATCCTCATCCTCGACACTGTTCCATATGCATTTGCCCTGGAGGATACGGTGGTGCAGTGTGTGATCGACGGGTAGAAAATGACACAATATAAGTCCGATAAGAAAACTGACTTTATTCTAGCCCCCAGAATGCGAAGAAGATCTCGAGGCACCGAGCAGGAAACGATCGTTAGCCTACAGGCTGGGTTTTGGAACCGGTCTCAGAGATCAGTTCAATTTTTGCAATTACGTGATTAGGGTAGGATTGTATTAAGTATTACTATCGTTGGAGCAAGAATGTCACTGCGTTCAGGCACCTCAAGGAAAGAGAATCGAGGTGAATATGAAGTCATTCTCGCCTGGCTATGACTTTCCTGGATGTGTCTATGGAGAGGTCGAGATTAAGGCACAGAAAGATCAAATGCTGACAGGCTACCGGTAACCGTCAATATTTGCCAACTGCATTTGTCAGCACAAGTCTCCATGTTTTTTTCAGTTTTTGCTCGGTGAATGGCAGCGGAGGTCCCATTGTGTCCAGCTCGAATCGCTTGCCTGTGATCCTATTCAACAGACGAGGCGTTATGCAGGCAACCTTCACTTATCCTTACATCGATTAGTTATGAAAACTTTCCATTGTTTTAATAAGCTCTCTACATCAAACTGCTTCGAATTGTTTGCTCAAAAAAAAGTAGATGAAGATTCTTTCCAAAGGTGTGACGATGACAAGGAAAATAATTCGTTCGGCTGTTCTCGATCTCGTTTTATATTGCAGGGTTAAATATGCTTCAATAGCGAAATACATATAGGCTAATCACATAATAAAAACGGACCACAAATAAATTTAAAGTAGTATAGAGTGGACCACACGAGAATGCAGCTGTTCCCTTAGAGGGCCACCTACACGTTGAGCGGATATGGTCGCGTGCAAAGCTAATGGGCTGCCCTCGCAGCTGCATTTGTTTTACAGATTAATTACGTATAGGACACAATCTTATTGAAAAAATACTTGTGATCGATTATCGCATAAGTTATACAATTACGCCGTACTCAGGTTCAGCTGTGACTTATCTTCGTTTTGAAAAATGAAGTGTCGTGTAAAGCGTGTATATACTTTGAAAATGAAACCTTTTAGGCTTCTAGAAACTTTCATTTTTCATTTTCAAGAAAAGAACGAGGTTGGAAAGAAGGATAGCCGAATTGGTCGAATTAGTTGACGAGGTGAAATGGCTGATGAAGTTGTGATCAAAAAGATCAACACCGGGTTTCACATGTCTAAGTGTCTAAATTTACGTCTATTGCTTAGTTTTTTTATGGATTTATTGCAAAATTAGATTATTCGAGTGTTGATAACACAATGATGCTCGAAAAACCGTGGGAACGTCTAGCACAATGGTTAGAGGTGCTCTGCTATATAAATAGGCTTGATCCCACACTTCATACACCCCAAACCTCTCATCTCTTCGAGGTCGGCAAATTGGTACCAGAGCTGCTTCAGAGGATGGCAGCACTGATTTGAAACATCGGTAGGCCATCGCGAATCATTGTATAAACTGGATATGCATTCAGTCACCTCCAGCGATGCTTAATAAAGTCGAATGCATGGCGCATCTCTTAAGGATTGATCAACGCTGGGAGCTCTATCTTTTACACTTTTCTTCTCAAAAAATTGAGTGTCTGGAACAAGGGCATAGTTCACTTAGTTATCAGTTTAAAGAAACCTTAAAGAATCAGGTTAGGTAGAAAGCAAATCAATCAACGCAGTACTATGTGGTTCCTCTACTTCATCTTGTCTGTAGCCGTTGTCGAGAATGAAACAGAAAGGAGCTCTATGATTAAGTGTGATTTGACAGATTCTTTTGAATAATTCAGTGGAGCGGATTTTTGCCATTTCTACATAGTGAAGTGATTAGCAGACCTTTGTTTAAAATCTGTATTGTGGGAGCACTGCCGTGTGAGGTTAATTCATTTGAGCGGTGCCCATCTGGATTCGATTTGATGCGACTACGAACACCCAGATTGGAAGAATGAATTGCTGTGGATAGTAGATTAGGATCAATACGCCTCTGAAGAAGAAAAAGGCGCCGAAACGTTACCAGCGTAGGAGCTCTTATACCAACTTCGTGTAACTTCAATCATATAGGATATCAGAGGAAACAGCTATCATTTCGAGAAGGAATCGCAAAAAGCAACACTCATCTCAAAATGAAAATGCTTTCTGTGATGAAATCTCTTTCCATATCTTTCGAGTAACTAGGGCGGATATCACTTGGATAGCCTATATCGCACTATATCGCACTATAGCGCACCGCTTTCATAATGTACACGATAAGTAATACAAGTTTACAACGGTGCCATTTGTTTTAACGTTTTGTTTTTTGCCTTCTATAATTTTCATGGCAGGTTACTAAGCAAAATACAACCACAACGTTGCTGAGATATTTGCAAAACTCTGGACCGCAGGTGTCTATGGTGGGGAACGAACGCGCTATTATCCTTTCCGGGGAGTAACGGGTTCACCACCACACCATGCGGGTCCTTTGTTTCGCACGTCTCTCAGCTATTTTTATCGATCTTTTTGCCACAGCAATCACCCGTCAGCGGGGTTGATCTGGGGAGCGCAAATCGGCATAGAACCCAGTTAAGCTATGGCTGTAGTTGAAATCATCAATCACAAAAGCACTAAGCACTTTTATCTGGTTGAGAGAAGAACTGCCGTTGTAATCTAAGATTAGAATGCTTCAAGTTTTCCTTACCTGAAGTTACTGTAAATTAGGATACAACTAAATAATGACTGAGATACTGTCCTTCCATTGAAGCTGTCTTTTCCATGATCTGTGGTCCGAACTCAGTACTATTGAAACACCAAAATGATCGCCTACGCGGTTCTGATACTATTTGACTACTATTTGAGTAGCTGAGTACTTCTCACTATCGTAAGATTATCTTGTGGAAGAAGTAAAACAAATGACTTATCCGGTCATGCGGAAGCACGTAGATCGCAAAGGCCATATAATAAGAAAAGCAGGTGGCGGATGGAAGAAAAGAGCAGTGGACACGACTGCAAGAGGATGCGTGCTTTTGGGGCAAAACGATGAGAGGACGTGCTTGTGGCTAGCGTCAATCATCTGCATTCACAGATGGAAACGATTTATGGAAATTCAAATGGACAACGCTGACGTCACCGTGTTCGTAGCAGACAACCACCATAGACGGCGGTTGCGAGAGATGGAAATGGAAATTGTACTAGACTTCGACCTTCTTTTTTATGACGAATGAATTTCCATGAAAACAGCATGCTCGAATAGGGC
This sequence comes from Angiostrongylus costaricensis, assembly GCA_900624975.1. Lineage (NCBI taxonomy): Eukaryota > Metazoa > Nematoda > Chromadorea > Rhabditida > Metastrongylidae > Angiostrongylus > Angiostrongylus costaricensis. The sequence goes on along the minus strand of UYYA01005219.1, from coordinate 18,654 downwards.
ATGTTCGCATACTGTCTCGATAGCAGAATGTTTAGTCAAATTCACCTGTATCACCTATAGTCCCGTTGATCGCCGAGTTACTCGAGCGGGCCGCAGTAAATCTTCCATTTTTCCTTGTCACTTGCTAGCCCAGTGGGTTCTGCTCGCTCTAGGGACTCGTCGAGAATCATATCTTTCCTCTAGGCTTTTCATGAAAAACCCTGACCATCGGGTCGGTGGTCTTCCTGCAGAGCGTTTAACATCCGGAGGAATCCAGTCACTAACGGCTCTTGTCCATCGGTTGTCATTCATTATAGAGAACATCTCTCTGCAAAAGTTTTCTATCTTCCTAGACAATAGTATTTAATGTTCATATATGGCCGCTTCGCGGTCGCACATCAAACACCGCAATGTAACTTTTATAATCTACTCGGTCAATTATGTTCAGTGTTTCAGGAACAGTAGCGGTTCAGGTTTGACTTCACTAGCACACCAACGATGGTTTATCCGAAGGAGGAGGCGTAAAAGTGGTACAGTTTACTACTTCCTTGGCAAACAACAAAGCCAATGACGTTTGACATCCTCTCTCCCACTTACATTAAAGGGAATACCCCTGGCATCGTCCTTTCGACTGTGCGTTCTATAAAGCTGAGCGATCTTTCGTCCTGTTGACGTAGCGACCAGGTTCCTGACGCATATGAGGAATCATGGAAATCGTGGAGTCGAAAAGGTGTACAAGGAGTCGAGTATTTTTTGTTCTTTCCACTAAATCTTCGATCATTCTTAAGGCTCCCCAAGCCGATGGCTTTCTCCAACTAAATTCTGGAGCTTTGTCGTTCGTGTTGACTGTTGTTTGGATAATAACGTTATTTTTGAAATGTTTTTTTGCTGAAATGTTGTGACAGTTGAAATCGAAAAAGTCGGCAGGCATTCGTTCCGCTTGGCTAATGTTCAGCGTTATAAGAACGATGTCCTCTGCAAAACGAAGATGTTCTAATTGTCATCCATCGATTCTCACTCCCATATTATCACACTCCAATATTCGCATGAAGTTAACGAGTGTGGCGCTAAGTAATTTCGGCGAGAGAGTGCTCTCTTCTCTGACCACTCTTTTGACGTTGGTTTAACGTCTTTGTAAAATGGTGATATTTGGGCTGTGAAATTATTATTCGGCTTACGAGGAGTCCTTATATATTGGGTAGGTACGCCCTAGCTGTCCAGGCGTACCGTGACAGCTTCGGTGTCAAATTAATAATAAGCTTTTCTTAAATCGATGATAGTGAGATAGTGTTATTTCTTCTACTCCCACGACTTTTTATTGAGTAATGTTATCGTGTAGAATGCAGTCCATCTTACTGAATCTTTTTCGAAACCCTGATTGTTCACATGGTTGTCCTTCGTCCAATGTTCTGTCAATCCTGTTTAGGACGAATTAAATGAAAAGTTTTTAGAGTACAAACGGTCAGCAGATTGGACCACAGCTGCTGATATCGTTGAGATCACAATTCATAAACAATAACACCGTCTTGCCAGTCCTCCATTGAATGGGAACCCTGTATTCTGATAGGTAACGTGTGAATAACCTAACCAATTCATTAATGAGGACTGTCGGAAGGTTCCTTAGGTATTTAAGTCTTATACTGGCCAAACGAGGTGTTGTTCAATTCTTCATCGATGACATAGCATGTCGGAGATCGGAAACGGCAACTGGTGGGTGGCCGTTACAGAGATACCATAGCAATTGTGAATTTTCTCCATTGCCTCTTTCTAAGCTGCAACTGTTCCGTCTTTGTGTCAGAGTGTAACCATCTTGGTTTTGCAATTGGTAAGGTTTCAATAGGCTTTGCCAATGCTCTTTCCAGCATCTGCAGCGTTGGTGTAACTGCTCGTCTTCCAATTTATGACTTTCTCTTATCGCCCTTCTGCGTCATTTTGCAAGTTCGCTCCTCGGTGAGCGGTCTCCTGTAGCTCTTTCAATTCAATGTTGGCGTATCAGCGCTAATGTTTCTGTAGACAGACGTCTCCTTGGGCATTTTAAAATGTCAGCTTTAACAAGCTTAAGGTGAAGATACTGAATAAGCTAGTTGTATTGATCTCAATGTGATCAAGAACTGAATATTCTAACAACCAACGAATGAACTGAATAAGTCCCAGTCTATGGTGGTTTTAGGATTTTATTTTTGATTTTTTTAAAATTTTTTAAAAAATAATTTTTGAAAAAAGAAATATTACGAAACCGAATATATCGAACTCAACACTGAAAAATTCAGGTTTCGCACATTTCAATAATCAAACGACCGAAATTTGAAAACCACAAAGTATTTTCAAGAATATACAAATGGGAGAAACGGCCAGAGTAGAGAAACATGTATTATAGTCGCCGCGTGTGTTGGCTTAATGTGCTTTTCACTATACACGAAATTATTGCTTTGATCTCGCACCTCGGGCTCACCAACTTTCCATCCCTGGGTCGGAAAATTCGTTCCAAACATGTCTGGGAGGATGGGACCCTTAGGTGGTTGCCTGTACTGAGAAAAGGATCCATTCCATCGAACAGTGGAGTCCATTTAGTGCTCTGTAATTGTAGACATGAGCTACTGCATGAAAAATGACGTGGGACGCCAAAAAATTAAGTACTGAAGTTCAACTCTATCGTTCGAACACTATGTTATGCGAAGATAAGTTATGGCTTTTCGTTGCCATGTTGTACATAAGGATGTTGCTCGTCGCTGCATATTAGGCCTAGGCTTAGGCTTAGGCTTAGGCTTAGGCTAAGGCTTAGGCTTAGGCTTAGGCTTAGGCTTAGGCTTAGGCTTAGGCTTAGGCTTAGGCCTAGGCTTAGGCTTAGGCTTAGGCTTAGGCTTAGGCTTGGCTTAGGCTTAGGCTTAGGCTTAGGCTTAGGCTTGGCTTAGGCTTAGGCTTAGGCTTAGGCTTAGGCTTGGCTTAGGCTTAGGCTTAGGCTTAGGCTTAGGCTTAGGCTTAGGCCTAGGCTTAGGCTTAGGCTTAGGCTTAGGCTAAGGCTTAGGCTTAGGCTTAGGCTTAGGCTTAGGCTTAGGGAAGATTGCACGAGAATGTTGAAATAGCAATCACTATAGTTCCTGAGCGATCGTTGTGAAAGTGTGATGCTCTACATGTCTTAACTAGATGAACTGCCAATTTATGAAGTTGATAACATGGCTCTTTACATGAAGAAGAGTGTCAAAAAAGTGGGAAAGACTTGAGTTAACAAGGCAGTACTGCCATTTAATTGTCAATTCAAGAGCTAGAGTACAAGTTGAGCTTATCAAATCGATGACAATCAATTGGGTAGGAAAAGTTGACACTATCACTCGAGAACAGCAATAACTTCATGCCTAAGCAATTGTATTCGAATAGTTGCCCCCATTTCTTGTCTATTTTGGCTAGTTTGAGGTTATATGTTTATTAGAATATGGCAATCGAATCTGCTAGCAAAAGTATTTCTTAACATAACCTTAATCATTTCAACCATGACAAATTTTCATTCAACAGAAGTGGTCGCCTCAATATATCAGGTGCCATTCGACTCAGTTATAACTAAATTCAAATCCCTAAGCTTCACAACTATAGGGAACATTCCCTATAAATATCGAAGGTTCTGTATCACATCATACACTAGTCTTAGGTCGCTTAATCATCTTTTAAAAGCAAAATTCTCTATAAATTTTTCCACGCCGATCTGATAAATCTGGTGTGCCGTTTATCTGATGCAAGAAATCCACTATATCTTGTACTACGCATTATGAGATTGGTATGCCTGAGAATGGTTCTACCATCTTTCCTTAAGAAACTATCTCTTTACCTACTCTGGCTACATTACCGATCTTTTGTTTAGACGACCCTTTTTCACACCTACAACGCAAATCCCATTGCTTCCAATATTCGATTCGTTTCTTCGCATTCGTCGTCCAGAAATGCCTTCGAACTTTTCATATATGGGTTCAACTGCTGCTTGATGATTTCCTTTCATCATAAGTTTTATTAAATGCTGGTCGAGAAGTTTCGTCCAGGAGTCTTGAGAAAGCCGGGCTGGAGTGTTCTCACTTGAATTGAAGACAGTGAACTTTCCCCTGACAAGTACGGTACTAATTTGTCGACCATGGATGGATGAGGGGCTTGGTGAATCCGGTGCGGGATCAAACAAGCACCATGTTCGTGATGACTGGTATCACTACTACTTCTTACTACTTCACTCAGCTTATTACAGAACGTATATAAGCAGCTTCGTAAGCTAGTCCTATTCAATATTCTCAGTCCCTACCTTTTATTGCGTTACATAGAATTTGATGCACATCTGTCCATCCACAAAAGCAACCATTACCCTCATTCATCAAAGGGGCATAGCGTAGTGGTTAGAGGCACCAAGCAGCACAGATAGTATCAATCATACGTCCCATTCTCGTTAAGCCTCCATCACTCCGTGGTTGGACAGTTGCTACCATCTGGGTGGATTGCATCACTGACTCGATGCACCGGTAGGCTACCGTGAGACACTGTATAGGCTGGATATGCATTCAATCACCTTTTACGATGCTTACAGAAATTTAATGCATGGCGAATCCCTCAAAGATTTATCAAGGCAGCGAGCTTTATCTTTTATCCTTTTCCTTCATTCGTCACTTGCCCTCACATTTTAATCCATGTATTCTCTTGTCACTTGTGTAGTTTAGCATTGTTGCATCGTTCTTGTTATATTAATACCACTATTTTAAATAAAGGTTTGTCTAACCAAGTTTGAGCCTGATACGGTGGCTATCAGAAAAAGTTCCGTGTGGCGAATGCAAAAGCACGCAGTTGATTCGAACTAGAGCTTGGACCATTAGCAGATTCGAACCCGCAACTACCCTTTCTGGGTGCCCACTGTTATCCACTACACCAGTAATGTTCCTGCTTTGCTTTTCTCTTAGCATGTTAACCGATGATTGCTAATGGCACAATTAGGTAGAAAACTGGCTGCGACAGAGGCAATAGAAGAGCGTCAGTGGTGCGGTGAGTAATCCTTGAGCTCCCAGAAAGAGTAATCAATGGTTCTAGTCTGCCCGAGAACCCGACTTTTGCAAATATCTTAGCACCATAATGGTTGTATGACAAAGAGACTTATTACTATAAAATTTAGTATGATACGAGGCTATATCTATTGAGCATGAGCCATTTCTATGAATGCAAGGCATGCGTTCCTGGGCAGCGGTGTATCCATTGCAATGGGAACGCTTCTGATTGCCTCTGCAACATATGCAGAAGGAAGTTGTTTGTTTTTCTGATAAACATACCAGGTTGTTAACAACAAAATTAACTCAGTTCAGCGCTGGTTGCGGTTTCATTAGAAAAGTGAAATTTACATACAAATCACTCAGTCAAACAATTTTACAACCTCAGAAGAAAAACTTCATAGTAACTTTTTATTGGCACGGTAAGCAGTTTCTTCTAGGTACTCACCGTTTTGCTTTTTTTTAAAGCGTTCCAGTTCTTTAAGGGAGAAAAGTCGTACAGAGGTTTATATGGGGAAGGAATGCGCATGGCTCAGAACAGAAAATCAGACTGAAATATGACTCGATGTTAAATGTGATCACAGGACACTTCTTCATGTGATTCTTTTTGGATTACTGGAATTTATCTAGGATGGTCAAAGAGTTTCTCCGTTAGATATTGTAGATTACTGTACGAGGATACGAATTTTACTTTAAAGTCTTTTCCACTACGTCTAAGCGCCCTGTGCATGCCTACTGGTGCGGTTTGCTTGATTTTAAGTTTTCCAGTTAGATGCTCTTTTGTACAGATGCAAAGTGGCCTTCCCAGTTGTGTGTACTTCCTCGCATGTTTTCCAAGAGATTACGTTTACCGTAGCCAAAGTAATGTCCTTATTGTTAAGGCAAATCTTGTGAATTTGGGCTTCGCATGTGCAGTCTTACAATCATTTACGAAACATTTTTCTTTCTCGTCATGAGACTTATCGATTGTGAAATTTGTTTTTCCTCTAGATCTATCGTGAAAAGCTACCATTTCTTAGAAACTGGAAATGGATATTTGATACACCTTATCTAGTGATTATTCCTCTTGCTCTCTTTCTGTGCACACACTGGTGGTAGTTTGAGACATGTTCCTCACAAGACCTTTTATAAATGTGAAGGAGGAGTGGGGTGGTAATGAACCAGCTTATTTTTGCAACTTCTCTTTCGGTATCATTTGATAATGTAGTCGTTTTTGAATAGGATATTGCAAGCTTTTAGGAACGGAAGCCAATCATTCTTTGGCTTCATCCGGGTGAAATTTATATAGTCTGACTGTAGATCTACCAATTCAAAACTTTTGTCCACCTCGTTTTGTGTGGAGTAGACGATAAAATAATCACATATGTCTACAAGAGTAATGGTCTCGGATCAATTACAGAAGCATCCACATTAGAAATAAAAGCAATGGCAAGACTGTGCCTAAAGCTTTCTCATTGGTGACGCTCTCAAAGGTTGAGCAGCTCAGGCACTGCCCTAAGACAGAGAAGGGGGGAGGGGAAGAGAGAGAGAGAAAGAGAGAACCACAATCTGATCAACTGTGAAGTCATGCATGTTTATTAATCGTTCGCGTTGCATAAGGAACTCGCGGAAGAAAAGAAAGAAAACCGACAAAATAAGAGCCAGTACTGAATAAATTTGCTGTTGACAACCTAGTGTCTACTCAAGATGAAATCAATGACTTATTGAATAAACGCGAGACTATAGAAAGTCGTTCCTGGGAATTGATAAGCGGTGCACTAGCAGAATTAATACAACTACTATAATGTTGAGATATTTGCAAAACTCCGGACTGCAGGTATCTGCGGTGGGGATCCTTTCCGAGGGGTAACCCGTTCACCACCACACCATGCGAGTTCTTCGTTTCGCCTGCCTCTCAGCTAGTTCTATCGATCTTTTGCCATCAGCAATCACCCGTCAACGGGATTGATCTTGGAGGCCCAAATGGGCATTGGACCAGCTAAGCTGAGGCGGTAGTTATAATCATAATCTTAACCTTTTTACTTACTGCGTATTCTTTTTAGGATAATAGCGCGTTCGTTTCCCAACCAAGATACCTGCGCTCCGGAGTTTTGCAAATATCTCAGGATTATAGTAGTTATATTTCGCAACATACTCTGCCGTTAAGAAGAATAGACAGTAAGTAAAAAGGTTAAGGATCGATGCAGTTTCTCCGCCTCTGCGTAAATCGATCTGTTCTGAAATTCATGAAACGAAAGCGACTACACGATGTATGCGCTCTACCAGTGGACGGCCACTAGGTATTGGATATCGAAATGCGAGCACTAGGAGCCCGTCTACAGTGCAAGCAGAACGAGATACTCGTTCAAGTGATGAGGTGCGTGTTGAAAGAAGACTATTTTGCCCAATATTTGGAGGATTGCTTTTGAAAGAGAATAGTGGGTGGGTCAATGTTGTTTTGGAATTTTATAAGGCCTAGTGCTAAATCAATTTTATGAAGAAAATTCGAAAATCTGCTAAAAACCACCTATGTTAGCTCCAACAAAACAAAGAAACACCGTTTGCAAAAGCAGCAAGAGTCAAATTTGGGAGTACAGGTTCTGCAGAAGTCAAGAGTAACCATGTTAGAAGGCGTGAATCTTCCTAACAACGCTCCCTTCCTATTAGAATTGGAGTCAAATGTCTCATAAGTGCAACCGATTTCCAAAGAAACCTTGCATAGATAGCATGCAGCCTCCACGAGCTTCAAGATCAACTCCGCAACAAAGGTACACTTCACGTACTGATCAATCATGAACAAGAAGAAGTAGAGGCAATACTACTACCGCCTTTTCCTCGAGCGTTTATTAGACAACAAGAATGTCCGGACGATACTCTAGAACCAGTAACCACTATTGCGGGAAAAGTTTAGTTCTAATTTCACAGTAGCACAAAAATGTAGCACGAGTGAGAAATTTAAAGACAATAAAGTCGAAAACTATTAGACTACCAATTAGTGTGTGGAGAGTTTTCAGAAATTCCTCATCACTTAGATGTTGAGGTAACGGAGAAAAGATCATGAAGACGTTTCGCGTTATCGCCCATCATCTGGAAAGCAATTAAAAGTGAACATCGAAAACTGAACAACGAAAGGATCAAAGTGGGAAGTCTGCAGGCTTAAAACAAACAGTTATTTCGCAACATAAATTTGAATTATCAACAAGTCCCGCTTCATACATACCAACACTCAAAAGTTAGCATCCACTGATGAACTGACTTCTCCTGACTCCTTGACCTTCAAGGTAGACTCATCACCACTTTTGTAGACTCGCACATGGATAGAGTAGCTTAGTCTATAAACTTAATGCTCATACAGTTGCTGAGACACATCCAAGCCGTTTTCACGAACACCCAAATATTCCTGGATCGTCTACGTAACGTATGCCTTTGAGAACGCACGTGATGGAGTCCTCTAACGTTACCGCCCTTTATGCAAACGTTTCGAATGACTCCGATATGCAAGCCATTCTCGACCATCTTTTGCAACACAAACAAGTAATAAACATATATGGCTTTTCGATTCAACAGCTCATGGCCTCTTTCAGGAAGTACCTCTAATACCCAAACAGCAACTGGTATCATTCCTTTCCATTCCCTTCGTTTCTAAGATGGAAGCTGTAGTTGTCGATCTCCTGCCAATACTCTATTGTAGATACATAAACGATTATTTTACCATTTGTTCCAAACAACAGGTGATGAACAAATATTTTGAATTTTTGTACTAACGTCGGAGTACATTCAGCTTACGAAAACGAAATCGAAAACAAATTGGCTTCCATTTTCAAACATTCAAATTAACCTCGGTAACGGCTCCATCACCAATTGCTATCGAAAACCAAAAAATAGAAATCTTTTATTGTTTCCTCTACTCTCACCTTTCACACACACAGAAAAGGCTCTTGTGAGTAATATGTTTCGAACAGCTACCAATGTTTGAGCAGAAGGAGTGCAAAAAGAAAAATCCTTGAACGTAACGCAAAAAAGTTGCCATTTCTAATTCCTATTAAGAGGTGGTAGCTTCTTCAGTTAAATCAGAGGGGAACCGGTGTCCTAAACGACAACTCTAGCGAATATGGGCTCGCATTCTTCCCATGCCTTTCATTAAGCACGGCTATAAGGGGTTACTTAAAAGTGTGGTTTAGAAAAAATTTACAACTCTTATTTAAATACCATCGGCCACTGTAAAGGTTTAGCTACAGTGCTTGCTAGAGCAAATTAGGTCTTCGAGTCAGTTCTCGGCATCGAATGATCTGCTTTGCGTAGAAATGCTTGACTTTCTAGGAAGTTGCCACGCGGCACTTTTTCGTAGTTGTCATAGAGGAATACCTCAAATTGTGTTAATTAAACCGCTTATAACAGTAATAATGAAAGAATAATGATATGTGAACGTTGGTACAATTCAGGTTGCAGTATGGTAACATGAACAATAAGTGGGGGTAAGGCTGATTAGTAGCTTTGATATAGGTTCGTGAAACAATACTATCTGCATACGGAATTACATCAGTAGTGTCGCAAGAGACAGGCACATCGAGAGATTCATGTGAGGCCGTAATACCTTTCTTACAATAACAATACATTAAGGTTATACACCATATGTATGTTCAGGATATCGTTCCGATGAGGCTAACGTACTAAAGGATGCATGTAATTGCGATGAGGTTATCGCGTTGGGGAGTACATATTAGCTCGTGATAAGGTTAAGCTATAATAAACGCACAATAGGGCTAATATGTTTAAAGGTTCATGACGGTAAAGTTAATATGCAATAGTGACCACGTGCAAAAAGAGTTAACACCTTGGATTATCTACGTGGCACAAGGTATAAGATGAACGGTGGGCCCTAACGAGACGAATAGGATAGTGACTCACAGGACCACTTAAGTGTTTTCTGGAGGAGGTGGTGCTTTGGTACCGGTCCAGAACAGAGCGAAAACATTTTTCGACTTCCGCTT
>UYYA01005218.1:0-33017 GCA_900624975.1 Angiostrongylus costaricensis | reverse complement strand
CCGCCGAAACGTCAGCAATTGTGTTCTAATAAATTCTATATTAACAACCTCGTGTCTGCTTATTGATGAAAAGCATTGAATTTGACGATCTGTTCGTCTTGCCATTTCACTGACGTGTTAGATGCCAGTTGATCATGGTATCCGAGTCCTGTGAAAACCCTATTCCACGGCATTCAACAAAAACCGGGATTGAACTTCTGGATCGAAGGAATTCAGAAGGATGAGACTGGATTGGACTGCTGCCTTACAATTAGGTTTCTCCCAGGATGCCAGATCTCTACCACTATCCAACCGAACAGAGACCCCTCAAGGACAATGCAAGTGGACGAGTTTAGCAAGGGTAAGTAGATGAAATGGAATAAAGATAAAACTTATTTCTAAAGAACTAAAGGAAGGCTAGGTAGGCAACGAAATATTTCCTCAACCAAGTCGGCATTATGATAGAAAACAGAACAATTGCAATCAGAAAGCAAAATTATTTTTGAAAAAAGAAAAGAAAAGTTTCAAAAAAGGAGCGATTTAAATATAGTGGGGGGAGTGCAGTCTTAGACTTCAGAATGCATTCCTTTCTCGGCGTAACCAGTTGTTCATAAATATCACCGATAAGAATTTAACCTCACTTTTCAGTTAGTTTAATACTTGATGGCAGAAGCGACAAGGAATAAAGTTTCTGGCGTTGGTCAGACTTTCTGAGAAGCTGCATCATTTGGAACATCGTAGAGCTGATTGAATATATGTCTGACCTAAAAAACGACTTTCGGTTGGTATCGACGTATTAAACCATTTTTTTTTCATATCAGATAAATTCGGTGCCAATTTTCGGAATGCGAAGAAATTCTGGACTTGGCTTGCTTTAAACGCGAGGCCGAACTAGTAACCATGTGTTCATTGCAGGACACCTCTTACCACTGCACTAAATGTGTCCTTGTTGCTCCCTGCTAGAAAAGAAAGCAAGCCTTCGTTTAACTTCGATCCAAGTACACTTAAGCAGTTTTAAATCGTGGGCAAACACGGTCCTTCTTGATGAGCAAGCACGAGATTGTTATGACAGCATTTATTCATTCACAATAGTTAACGTTTCGGCGATTTCCTAGGCAGACAATCGGTATCGTGGATTGAAAGAAAAGCTTCTAAAATGGGATTGATGGGAAAGTACGAGCTCTAACATTGATCTAGTAAAACCGAAGTTTTGAAATTGTTCAAGGTTTTAGTTTTAATATCATAGAAGATTCAAAGCACGTAGAAGGGTCTTCATCGATATAATAATACGAACGCGCAATAAAAGCAAACGAGCTGAAATTCAATCAAATGAAATGACCTAACAACTCTCTAAGGTATTCTTTTTTTGATGAGCTTAGACGAGGTTGATAAAGATATTTTTTCGTTACTTATTCTCATTCGAGGAGGTGGGCCACTGAGGAAGACCTGACTCGACACGAAGGCGAAGCAGCCACATCGAAACGAAGGCGAAGAACAAGCGTGGACAATCGACTCTGATGAACACGAAGATGTCGAAAGGTTAGCGGAAAAGAAATAAATGTCTTTATCAACCTCGTGTAAACTCATCAAACAAAGAATACATGTCGATTAATAATACCGAGGTTAAAGGGAAGTTGGTTTTGAAATATTCGCCAAGGTGTCACTGCTAAGTCTAAGAGAATACATTATTATAAATTTGGTCAGAACATCAGTATTGATTGACGCGCCCTATTTCCTACACGTGACTAATCAATATCTATGCTACCTACACGAAAGCTGACATTTTTTGCTCCTGCGTACTGTCAGAATTCCAGACACCTTTTTCTCGAAGCGCCACATAAACGTTATGAAAAGAAATTTGATGTTCCGTCAAGACTTTTCAGCATATCTAAGCGATTTCCCTTTCACGTTGCAGTTCCCTAAAACTACTGTTAAGGGGAAAAATGTTAACTCTGCGGTTATAGAAAAAAACTTCAACTGACTTTAACTGAAAGCCCTGGAGCAAAATGGAGAGTCGAGAAAAACAGTGTTGTAGATTTCTTTATAGATCGCTGCCATTCAAAAAAAGACCCCATCTAACTTTGCAGTGCTAATCCAGTTTAGCAATGGTATTAAATTCGTACCAGAGGATGTATATTGTGTTTCATTTCTCACTAATGATGTTAACTTTTCTCCCAGTTCAAAATGTGGCCTAGTATACGTTTGTTCGTTACGATTTCTTTCCTTCGGATAGAATAACTTTGCACGAGAACTCGGCTGACGACTAGTGTACGCAAGTCGGCTGATAACGCAGTGTCCGTTGCGTCTCCTCACCTTTGATGGCATGAGAAATCATCTCAACTTGATGAGAATGAGTACTGAAATTCTATTGACCATCTTTGAATTATTACTAGGAAGAAACGACTGAAAACAGATAAAATGCTTTAACAGCTCGGGCCTTAGAGTAGCTAGCAGGCCTTGAAATTCAGTCGTGGTTTCGCCATCGAGCTTGAGTAGAAGTAGCTCAGTGGCTGTGATGCCGCTTATCATAACCATGGTTTTGGTTCGACTACGCACCGTGCCCACCAAGTCTTTTATCTGTTCAGTGGTGAGAAACTAGCAACAGACTTGTCTTCCTGCAATCCGAGTACGGACGGTCTAGTCCATGGAGAATCTGCTGGACCAGCATTCGACGACGTTCACGGCTAAGATGAAATTATATCATCAAGCAGCAGTGAAACTCATGCGTGAAAAGTTCGAGGACCTTCACGGATAACGGAGGCAAATAAACGAATCGAATGCAGAGTGCTGGAATTCGAAAAGTAGATTTGAAGTATAGTCACGTAAAAAGAATCCCTTTGTTTGGTGGTCAGGGTATTGATTCGTTAGCACTCAACTTACTTAATGATCCACAGATCACAGCTTGCCGATCATCCTCTTTAACGAATGTAAGGCTGTTGTACAAGAATCCTTAGTGCTCACGGATCTTATCGTTTTGTTTAGATTTCCAGTTATGTGTTTCTTGGAATGATACCAGTTAAAGTTTTAACCAGTACACTTTTGTTTTGTTCGTTCAGTGTGCCCACGCTCTCTGTAGTCTGTCCACGCTGTTTCACCACCGTATCGTGGTTGTCTTTTTTCCTTTTCTTTTTTTACTCCTATACTTCGAACTACAGTGAAGTCCTCAACTTTCAAGTATTCCAGTCGCTTGAAGTAAAAAGAAAATCAATGTTCTATCTAAGTTCTATCCTCAGAATGAAACTATGCAGCTATGGAGCCAGTTGAGCTCCCAATGGATACATTTCTGCAGAAAAAACTAGGAAAAGTTGCCGTCGTACTAAAATATCCAGTGAGCTTTATGTTTCTTGAGTGAACGGAGCTCGATAGACAGCTCTGAGTGCAATGGAGACAAATGGAATTTACTGATCGCGAGCAAGCTATTCAACATTTAAGGGAGCTACGGATCATACAAACGAGTTAATCTACGCAGAGGAATTACAACTTTCTTCTGCTCCTCACTCAGAGTTTAAAACTTCTATGTCAAGCTAGTAAGCAACTATTACTTCATTATCGGAGCGTCTTTGTTGGTCGACTTTACAAATCATATGGAATTTCGCATGATTTCAATCAGAATTCGGTGCCACTGTAATCATTGGTTAGCTAAGCCTTCCTCTTCTCTTCTGCATGGCTATATCCGTGAGCTTGCGAGTTTCTTGCTTTTCGTCAAGCACAGTCGCCAACTAATTTTGCTAAAATGAATGTAGAACTGAAGTGTTGCCGTTACTTTGCAATCCATCACTACCCTACATTTCTCATTAACGTTATTCCTCTATTATCTGCGAGAATTCCCTACATCAACATGGAGACTTTCTTCAATTGTGCTCACTCCAGATTGTCACTACGTCTTCAATCAGATCACGATAGATTGTCCAGCAGCCACAAAATTACGTACCGGTGAATTAACCTGGTTCTGGGTAGATGCACTTCACGTGTCCAGCGTCGGTATCCACTGCGTGTGTAGTACCGGCGTGAATTTCAACCGGTAAATTAGCTCACCAAGCTCAGCAGGTGTAATGAAACCACACAAACCACACGAGACTGCCTGTAACACAGGAGAGAAACGCACTGTCTGATACTTTCCATTATTAACAAAATGTATTGATTGATAACACTTTGTTGTTCTACACTTATGTATCAGCCCATTACCAGTTTATCTCACTAGAGTGTGTTCTCCAGTAGAAAATGTTTTACAGACCTCTTCAATGAGCTTCTTCTTATGCTGCTCGACGTCCATTACGAACGAGTACGATTTGAGTGACTTAGATCGGAAATTGTAAATTCGGAAATTGAAAATGGCGAGACCATTCGCCGACGTTTCAGCAAATGAATGAGTTCTACTAAAACAAGCATCAAATCATGTCGACGATCGAGCGAATGCAAAACGTAGATACTGACAAGTTCTACCACTCAACCACTTTAACCATTGTCACATCCGCCTGTGTGTCCTGCGATCTAAGAAAGAAGCGATGGAGGAAACGGTTTCTTCAATTTCTGTGAACATCTGAAAAAAACCCGATGATGTTACAATATGAAGGCTCGAACTCCGTATAGCTTCTATTTCTATATTTGAAAAGAATGATCGCCAATATGAGGCCGTCACGATCCGTGGGTTTCTGCGGTGGGAAAGGACGCGATGTTACCCTTTCCGGAGGCCAATGTGTTCACCACCGCATCGTTGAATTAAAGTAAATAACTCTAGTGAGCTTTATATTAAGACTTATCAAAGACAACCTTATCAATGCTATCAGTGAACTCACACAGAATAACTTCTTATTTACCTCATATTATTCCTCATGACGCTATATTATGTGAGATACAACCACGATGATCCTGAGATGTTTGCGAAACTCAGAGCACAGGCGAGATTTGAACTCGCGAATCGGCTTTCTCGGGCTCACATGTTACCCACTGCACCCTGAGGCCTCTGCTTTGTTATTAGCGATTGGTAGTGAAGTCATCGAAAGTCAGTGAGGTCAGCTTGGAAAGCGTTAAGTGTTTTCTTTATCAGATAGTCTTCATTCCTAACAGTAAATGTCATAACCAAGTCCTGAAGCGAATACAGCACCACGTTCCTTATGTCAATCAAATCGCTGAACCTGTCAATATGCACGCTTTACACAGCAATGCGCAACCTGCGTTAATTGTAGTCTATTTCAATTGTATAAACTTCAAATAAAGCCAGATGCTGGGGAAACATCTTATTTACTACTGGTTCGCACTATGTAGAACTCGCCCCTGACATGTTACTAACGGAGTGACACGCAGGGTTCGGAAATCTGGCGATGATTTCTGCTTTTTTCCAGTTTTCTAATGAGCTGTACTTGCTAAAAGCATAGCAAGCACTAGATACATTTCTAAGCTTTACACTTGCTCTTCAGTGTTTTGTAGTAAAAGCAAAAGTTTCTAGAAAGAGTAGAATCGACATAATTTGGCTAACTAATCAATAACTATATATTTAATTGTGTTGCCACCGTTGAGCCGGAAAGGAAAAGTTGTTCAACATGACTATTCAAAACTAAGACGTTTACCTATTTTTTTTTGTTGCAGGAAAAGGAAACAGATGACTATTTTTGAGCAAAAAACGTAATATTTCAATTTTATTGATATGACTGTCTCATATTGGAGAAAGAATAGTAAGATCTCAAAAACATATATATGACGAAGCTTTATCGTTGGTGTCATCTGGAATTCGAAAGAGTTTGAATGAAACCCTCGAGGCTACGGAGAGAACGATTTCTCAATAGCTTGGAGTCGATTTGTTAGTCGAAGAAGCATTTTCCCCATAAAATCACCATGACAATCAGAGTCTCGTTGTGGCTGGCAACGAGACCGACCAAGGCCCCAATCTCAACTTCACTCAACGAATTCCGAACAAAACAAACACAAGTTGGATTACTGATTATTTTGTTGTTGTCCACACCAAAAAACATCTGCTTTCTTTTCTTCGTGCTTTAATTGTATTTTGTCCAATTTTCGATCGATTATTTCTTTTCATCTTCATCCGTATACTCTTGTCTTTTCATTCCTATTATGACTTATCCTCGGTTACCGTTCAAAGAAAAACTACTCTGGAAAGTCTTTGCAAAAAGTTGTGTAGGTAAAAAAGAAGTCTCATAATACCTTTTATACATTCACATAATTAACGAATGATCATCGCTTTTTGTTCCACGTCTCCATCAATCACCTTCGTTTTCATTTACTTTATAATTGATACAAATTTCATCATTCCGTCCCAAGAAAGCACGAAGGACTTTCTTATCAGTGTTTCATCGTGACTTCATCATCATTCTTCCACCATTGCAAAAAGGACTCCGTGGCATCTGCTCTGGTCACCGGTATTCTACACTCTTTCATTTTTTTCATTCTGAAGAGTTTTGGTAAGGTTCAGATTAGTCTTTCTCTTCGTTTTTCCCTATCGGTGTAACCATAATTTATTCAATTTGATTTACAAATGTTTTTATCAGTCTTCAATATTGGCTCACTTCCTTAACGAGATTGGATGTGAGATTGATTGTTGAACAGCGAAATACATGGAGAGACTCATCCTTCGTGAAGGGTTTCCTGTCTGAGAAGGGCTTCGCTATTTTTATCCTGATGCTCAACTGATCCAGAGCCACAATCACTGAAGTTCCAACGGCACATGGTTACAAACTGGGAATTGGAGAATAGCAGACTGATACGGGTCTCGAGACTCAGGAGTTGGAAAATCTTGGCCCATGAACAAATCTCACTTAAATGGAAGTCACGATGAAGCTTCCACGATTCATACTAAAAGCACGACGAACAAATATCGAAGTGTTAAAAATTGACGCATTTACGCTTCATGGTTTAAAAAAAGCGACTACCAACAATGTTTCCAAGCTCAAAAGAGCTCATTCCTGTGCAGTTTCTACCTCAAAATCTCTTAAGCTTGAATTTCAGAGCGATCAAATCTAATTTGCCAAAAAACACACTGAACGAACTCGTTTCTTCGGACTAAATAGTAGCAGTGCATTATGCCTAGGTGGCGTTATTTATATAGTACTCTTCTCTCCTCTGACTTCATTACATTTCTCAACTAGGGCAACTCCGTCGTTCTAAGGTGAAGCAGAGCGAAACAGACCCAAAAATTCGGAAAGAATCCTCTTCTGCGGCTTCTATTCGTCCGTGGGCTGGAATGTCTCATCATAAGAGTTGTGGTTGATTCAAACAAATATTTGCCCACCCACTCCAGGCACAAGCTAATCACCGAGCAGAACAGTCGTCATCTCAAAGACGTGTGCTCTTCATAAAGTTTCAAAAATTTTCTTCTTTTCTGTCGAGGTCTTAGTCCTACGTTTACTTCATAAGTGCAACTGAAACATTGTCGTTACTATTCTGCTCGCATAGTTTTGTAGTTTCACACAAGAAATATGCGGTACAATCAATCACTTTTATTGCTGTGGAAACGGAATCCGGTCTTTTGATAGCCACCATTCAAAATATAAACAGTATTCTAGTTCCACCAGTATTCGCGCCAAATTTCCCACCATGGGTTAAAATCATAAGGTAAAAAACTGCTTGAGTTGTTCTTTTCCTTCTTCGACAGTGGTAGAAAACAAGAAGAAGAGGTACGGTCCTCTTAGTGGCACCGAATTTTTCAACTAACTCATCCTACGGTTTTAACATATCAGCCTTTCTGCTTTCGTAATCTTTTGTCCATCTTCTTTCGTTCTCTTCTTCTCAATTTTATTTCAATGAGGTTCTACCGATGTCTATTTCTTGATAGATGTCGGGTATCTTTTTTCCGTCAAAGGATTTGTTTTTTCAAACAAATAATTGACAGCTGGTGAAGTACGGTCAACTTAAAACTAGATGCTTCTATCCTTCCTTTCCCACTACTCATTGTCCAAATGGAGTTTGTTATTACCATATTCTACTAACCATAAAAGTTGTGGCTAAGAAGCATGGGCGACGATCGAACTACCGACTTATTGAATACCTCCCTATGTATAACTCAAAAGACCGACTTTCTATAAAACCACGGTATAGATAGTTGTTATATTTATTTGTATGAACTTATAAGCTGATGCGAGTTTGGTATAGATCTTCGTTGTCGTTGTCCTTGTTGTTATCGTTGCTATTGGTGTTGTTGGCCGATGGTTGACGTTTCGGTGATTTCGCATTCCTCAGAACCGTGCTGTTACGAGTGGGACTCAACGAAGCAGGACAACGAAGACCTGTACCAACTTTCTGCGTATACTTGAGATAGATTCCAAAAGACATATCTTGCAAACATAGAAAATTTTGCTTAGAAGTTTGATGTAGTTTGATGTAATACAGTATTGATGACGACTGCTTTTCTCTCATAGGACATACCAAAACTTCGGCAGTGTACTGGAAAAACTGAGAAAATGTTTAAGGAAAGGAAATCTCAACAAATTCATCTGCTTAGTTTTACTTTTGCCTTATTGGATTAAGAAGCGATTTGAGCGAAATTAGTTTCGGAAGCGACTCGTTCCGATGGTGCGGCATGAAGGCCGTCCGGCTGCCGACGATCCACCTCCGAAAGTGCCACCGTTCCGTTCCAGTGTATCCCTCTCGCAAACGTTTTTTGCTTTCGTCAATTGTCGCCCATTTTATTCTCATCGTTAAAGAGTGCGAGATGATTTTCACAGGTAACGTATTCCTCGTCGTCGCCGCTAAAAATGATAACTTTGCTTTTTCATCGTATTCTTGTTTAGCAAACGCGTGGTGTTATTTTATTCTTTATTCACGAACAAGCTGATGTTTCGGCGGATTTCGCATTCCCCATTACTTGGGAAGGTCAAGTTGACAGCAATCTATTCGGCCAAACACCTCCATAACGAAACAGAGAAAAAGCTAACCCAAGATTTTAATCACATTGAACACAGAATAGCTTCTTTGCACATTCACCGCTTTCTATGAAGTCTTCCACTGGGTATGTCGCGTGGAGACCAAATTCACAATTCACAACCGCAGGGAAGAATGCCTCATTATCACGCGTGATATTGGTCAGTATATAAGCCTGTTATCTTGATGGGAGGGGCACATTACGCTTCCATGTGAATTCTGTGCAGTTGGTCTCCACGCGACATACTCAGCGGAAACCTCGTAGAAAGCGGTGAGTGTGCAAAGAAGCCATTCTATGTTCAATGTGATTGAAATCTTGGTCTAGCGTTTTCTTTGTTTAGTTATTGAGGTGTTTGCTCGAATAGGTTGCTGTCAACTTGACCTTTCCAGGCTCTGAGGAAGGCGAAATCCGCAGAAACGTCAGCTTGTTCGTGAATAAAGAATAGAATAACACCTCGCGTTTGCTCAACAGGAATACGAAGAATTACTTGATCAGTGCCGAGGTTAACAGAAAGTCGGTCGTGGGATTTATTTGCGTTTTCAAATCAGCTGACCAACAGCCGATTCGTCATCACATTAAAACCGTCAAACCATTCCCTGGAATACTTACGTATTTAATTATTTGCGAAAAAATAGGTGCTGTTTAGTCCAAAATTCAAAGAATAGAAAACTACAGTATCACAGCGGGACACCGACCGGGTCCTCCTGCGACTTCATCGTTTTTTAATTTACCCTACTATTCGCCGTTACTGCACTTTTGTTAGAATTCTATAGCTATTCACTTACTCAGTTCATTTAAACTAGAATTTATTTGGGTTTTTCTTATTCTTCTTCAGTAAATCATTTAAAATTTTTTCATTATAACCTTCGTTTTATTACGGCCTTGATAGAGTTTGTGACTTTTCTTCGGGATTGCTAGAAAAGCCACTAGCGATGGTTGAGTTGACAGTATTATACATTTGAACACACCTTTCTAAGTATTTTTTATTTGCATTTATTACAGAACATGTAGTGATTCCGATGACAGACTTTCTAGTAACCACGGCATGGATCGAACAATCCTTCATATTCTTTGTTTAGCAAACACCGGGTGTTATTTTACTTTCTTACTCACGCAGAAGCTAACGTTTCGGCGGATTTCGCCTTCCTCAGAGCCTGGAAAGGTCAAGTTGACCAGTGAGGAAGGGGAAATCCGCTGAAACGTGAGCTTGGGTGTAAATAAGGAAATAAAATAACACCATGTGTTTGGCCAACAAGAATACAAAAAACATGCATTTCCACTTATTTTTAATATTTTTTTAGTTTTTCCTTCTGCTCATTTCTTCTAACCTCCCAACGGTTTACGGCCTTATCGTGGCTGGGAGGTGTTCCTGAGTGACGGGCTGCGATGTACAGCGGGGATTCGTCTTCTCTGCGGGATCTCCTAAGCTGAGAAGGAGTTTGGCGTTTCCATCAGGAGACCTAGCTAAGAGTAAACTAACACCTGGATCCACCACCGCCTTGGTATCAAAGTCGCATGGTGGAAAATCTCCTTCTGATCCACGAGGGCTGCAAGTGCCCATGGTGGTAAAGACCTAGGGCAGACTTTGGTCGGGCTGTCTTCGGGATTCTAGGGAACCACAATGGCTTAGCCAGCAAATCTCCAAAGAATGGCGCACAACTAGTGAGGACGGGCTGTTCAATTATCAAGTATCAAGTATCATTTCTTCTAAAGTGCTTGTAAAGTCATTTTGTACTTCAAAGAAAACTAGCCCGAGAAACTACTATATTATTGTCCCATCTTTATAGCAATAAAATCAAGGAGTTGTTTTTGAGAAGAAAGGAAGAAAGAAAGAAGAAGAAAAGAAAGAAAGAAAGGAAGAAGAAGAAGAAGAAAAAGGACTCTATAATATACTTAAGTTTCACCTTTTAGCGTTGAGAAATCCGAGATTCATATGTTAAAGTGACAAAATGGATAAAGCTTCACCGATGCAGTTAAATACCGGGTGTGTTTATGATTGTCTCAGGAATATCGCATTGATCTAGACGAGCTAGCTGTCTACAAGTAATTGTGAACCGAAATTTTTAACCCAACTATTGGTTCAAGTGGTTATCTCGTCAAATTAGTCGGGAAGAAATCATTGGTGTCCACAGAAAGCAGTTGAAATAAGTGGGAAATCATTAAACTCAGTAAAAGGAGGAGAAAATGTTTGAAAATCCACATATCTACGGAAGTAGAGGGCCAAATTATACCCAGGATGGCATCGAACTGTTGAATTTTGAATTGTCACATAACGAAATTCTACCATATGATAGAAATGGACGGCAACATACCGTATTCCGTGATTTGCTCATTACTAGGTTTTGACTGAGACTATTTAGAAGAGAAATTCATGTTGTGAAAAGACGGGTAAATGAATTCCATGTATAGTTTTAATAATATTATTACGGCTGTTTTCGCCTATATAAGTTGTTGTACTAGTTTTTCCTTATACTAAATGAATAATTACCTACTCAGGTACTCGAACAGCCGTCTTCGCGAGTGCTGCGGACCGCAGCACCTTTCCCTTTCGTTTCTTTCTCTCGTATTCGTCCTCCATGGTGGTGGTACGACCCGAGACTAGTGGCGAGTGAAGGTCTCGTAGCTTAATCTGTGAAACAACTGAAGCTGTCACTACAGCTGTTTAACTTTGGTTACGTACACGTGCTACCAACGTCCAGGTGGTAATCCGAGGGGACGCGTTCATCTTCGTGAAGTCAATTTGTCAGGTGTTTTCGTCCATCCGTCGTCTGTTCTTCTCGTTATGTGACTGGCCCATCTATGTCGCGCTATAGATGTTTGTTCCCCTGAACCTCGATGATGAAATGGATTTCGAAGGTCAGAGCTCGCATTCCGGCTAGCCGTCGTGAGTGTCGGTCAAGTTTCAGAAGACAACGTTCAAGGGCTTTGTGAGTAGGCAAAGTTCTTGAGGTGGTGGAACTATTAGTCTATCTTTGTCGCATAACAGAAGTCTGGAAGGGTTGTTGAAAAAATGCGGACGCGGATTTTCGAGTCCACATTTTTTCAACAGCTCTTCCAGGCTTCTGTTATGCGACAGAGATAGACTAATAATCTTTTAGTTGGTTGGTGGCTTTTTCGAGAAGCCCGAATGCAGTCCAAGGTCCTTCTCCTCTTTCTTTCTTACTCCTGCTTCATCCTGCTCTCCATGTTCGTTGAATTCGTACTATATTCTATACTGCATGAAAGCTTAGAACTTATAATAACAAGCTGAAATAAAACGGTTGCTAATCTTTCTTCGTATAATGAAAGAACACAGTTCCTGTTCTTGTACTGCGTGCATCTGTCTCGCACATTCAAAGAATCTTCTTTTTGGCTGTCTTTTTTCTTGATAAAGCGTTTGCTTTGGATATCGTGGTTTTTCTATAACGAAGATTTCGCAAGCAATGTGAGCGAAATGTTTTATTCATAATCTGATCGTAATCATCGATGGAATGGTTCCGATTTTCGTTTCCATAGATCGCCTCCGCCAATATCTTTTCAAACTCGCATTAGAATACAGTAGGACTCTGGATCACCTTAACCTTAGTCGTACCTCAACCACATGTGAGAATCAATCATTTGCAGTGACAGCGACGTTAAACATTCTCATTGGAAGGAATTTATCTCTGACCTAAATTCATTTTGATGTCGATGAAACTGTGTGCATATAAGTTATCGTCATTGCTGTTGTAGTCGCTGTTGTTGTTGCTGTGGTTCGAAGGCCGACGTTTCGGTCCACGAATTTGAGAAGAGGTGTCAGATCACACAGAGAGTGAGGCATTCATCTTTCCAGCTCATCTTTGGACTATTGAAACTTATCGAAAACGCTCCAATGCTCCTGCTCGTTGATGTTTTTTCTTCTGTGCTAGAATCCGGGCAGTTGCTTCAAAATCGCCAACACTGTGCATTCTGGCGCTATGTGTACCTAGAAGAGTAGTTTCTGATTTAATGTTTCCCGTCCAGATGTTCTTTTATGCGCACACAAAGTGGCCTACATGTTTCTTCAATGTGTTCTTCACCGCATATCTTAGACGACATCAAGTATATTGAACTTGAACTCACTAAATCCTCGTCTTTCCCGTTAAGACAAATTAAACAAGAATTGCATGAGTTCAGGTATAACATGCTTGACCTCATGTAACGCATGCGGTGAGGAATATATTGGAGAAACGGGTAGACCACTTTGTGTCCACGTAAAAAAACATCTAGAAGGGAAAGTGAAAATTTGTCAAAGTACTCCTCTAGATACACATAAGGCATAAAAGCACAACGGTGATGTTTTTGAAGTGACTGTCCGGATCCTAGCGCAAGAATCGAAAACATCAACGCGCAAAACTCTTGAGGCGTTTTGGATAAATTTCAAAAATCCAAAGATGAACCGGAAGGACGAATGCCTCACTATCACACGTGACCTGTCGCCCTATTTCAAAATGATATTTTGATCCCGGGCGTGTCTTGCTCGTGACCCCACGTGAACAGCGTGTGGGCTAGTCCCACTCATAACATCACAGTAAGTAGCCTTTCTGTTCAATATGGCGTCTATTTAAAAGTTTGATCTTCATTAATACTTGCACCAACAACACCAAGAACAACGACAACGAAGACCTGTACAAAACTTGCATCAGCTAAAGAAGATCAGTTTGTAAGATCATATAAATAAATATATCAACTATCTATGCCGAGGTTTATAGAAAGTCGATCTTTTGAGTTTTTAACAAATTACACAATTTTTTGAGCTGCTCGATCACACAGCCAATTGCGAACTAATCGACGGCGTAGGGTATTGTGTTGGAGGTCAATAACCGTCATCGAGACCACTTTTTCCTAGGCATCTCTTAATGGCGTAACTTATTTCGTTTGATATGGAGGATAGCGTGAAAGAGATCTTACTCAACTCTGGAACATTCTTTTGGGACAAAACTCTACCCTTTGAGCTAACTCGAGTGGCTTCTACTTCCTATCCATTGGAAATATCTATTATACGTGCGAAGTTCAACGATTCCTTCCTTTTCTCTTCTCATGTGCACACATTTTTAGCCGTCAGATCGTGCTTATGATAAGTGCTTCTTTCATGTGTGAAGGAGAGGAGTTGCAGCACCAGTATTTTCTTACTAGTCAGTCTTCGATACGATTTTGTTATGCCGCCACTTTCAGAGACCTTAATTTGAATGTAGTTCTCGTTTGGTTTTTCTCGCATGAATTTTATATACTCAGACTGTTTATTTAACAATTCAAAGCACTCATTCATCTGTTCTTGTGTGGAACAGACGATGTAGCAGTCGTCTATGTACCAACGATAGAATAAGGGCCTGCGATCTAGAACTGGAGCTTCCACCTTATACATTAAAGCGATGGAAGTCTTGCTGCTAATCTCTAGCCCATAGGCAACCGTTCACTTTGCTCAAAGTGTCTTCCTGAACACGTAAACATTGTACAATTAAGACAATATTTCGATGTTATCAAAGCTTATGCTCAGGCTTATCATTGGAAGAACTAGGACACTGTTAAGTCTTACTTTAGATGATGGTGGATCGCGGATGCAAGATCGTCAGTAGAAATAAGCGTATGTGTTTGAATAAACAAGTATAGGAAAGGACGAGTTGCATGGTCATTTTTTCGCTCGAGTATGAGAGATAATTAACTTCAAACCTGTTGCCTCTGCCGTATTGACCCACTCTTTATTTAATTTTCAGCAGTGATTTCTGTACTCCTTTTAAGAGGATGGTTGATAGAGAGAAACATCGAAGAGATGTTTTTCTGTTATTCTAACATCCAACTGACTAGGAATTTTTTTCCAGGAAAACAAATTCCCCACCCTTATCACTAATATATAGTTGGATGGATCTTTAATTTTTCATCTCTCTAAGCTGACGAATACCACGCTTTCGTTCATATGTGAGCTAGGTCAGGATGGCTTTAATTTTCTATGTTAACAGTGATTAAGTATTCAAAGGACTTCATCCTACAGCAAACGAAAGGCAGGATCAGTTCTATTATTCTTGCTTGGAAAAACATTGGGGAAAGGGATTGATGGTAAAGCGCTTCTTTTCCTTTCGTTACCTGATATTTCTAGCCAACCTTATAACGAAATTGATCTTGAAGTTCACCTAGACTGCACATGATCATGCACAGCATTGTTTTAGAAATGAGCTGACTAGGAGGAAAACTCGGATCAAATACTAACAGTGACTTTCATTCTTTAAGTTGTTTCCTTAACTTGTTTTTATATTGTTCCGAATATTTTTATAAATAGATATTGATAAAGCTACTATTCTTCTTTTCTGGTTATAGTTTTGCTGTTATCAAACGGGTCCAGAGAAGACAAGTACGAGATAGTGACTTTTACTACGACTTATCTTACGACTTCGTCATTCCTAATCTTAATACATTCATTTAATTGAGAACGCTTTCTTCTACCAGTGACAGTCAAATTACAGTATCCGTTTTGAACATGGGTTCGTTTTTCAACATTCTGCTTAGTTTTTGTTTTTATGTTTTAATATGCCATTAAGAACAAGTAGATCGATCTCAATATCGATCGAAACTGCTACAAAGGACAAAGCATAAAGCTTTTAGCGTAGATCCATTACCGAGAGATGCGCATTGCATTCCACTTCATCAAGCATTGTTAAGCGTTAGTGAATCCACATTTGCCCCATAAAATGACTGACTCACATTGGCCTAGTAACCTACCAAGTCAGTTTTTTTCCCCAGAGAAGCTTGTTCCCATCCACCCGCCCCGGTGGGATGGAATAATCAGTGAGCGAGGGGCGTGACATCGAACTGACGACTGCGTGCATTGCAGGGCTCCCCTATCTATTACGCTCCACGCTCTATCATCAACGCTTATATCAATTTAAATCACATATTTTTCGCCCTAACCGATTTCTTACCTATTACCTTGGTTTTATTTAAAGGCTTGGTCTATTTCATTCTGTATAGATCTATTGACTAGTTGTTTATGTGCTTTATTACATTATGTCATACACAAACCACCCGAAGACGAGTGTAGTGCAATTAACAGGATGGACAGCGGCTTTAAGCAATGATTCATTGTTCCAGAAAAGAATCAAAACTTCTCGATAGACATCGTAGCAGTTGCTTTCCTTTTTTCATTCCCTTTCTTCCTTTCATTAGCCGTGTCATTTGTATTTCGATTAGTTATCAAGTACTTCAAGCGGGTGCCAGTTAAACCTCCAGCCATCCTTCCTCTGTCTATCGTCCACTAAAACTGTATATTGGCCTCCATCTAATTCCTCAAAGGTAAGAAAAACATCAGAATTTGGTACAAGGGCCTTTATTTAATATGACTAGTACAATGCAATATAAGCAGACTCTGTCTAAGAACATGGTAAGCGTCACACCTTTCATAAGCAGTCCTCGGTCCTTCGATTCGATTTTACTATCTTTGGTGATAAGATAGCCATCATTTTGCTAGCGCTTATTGGTCCATTCTTCTTTCATTTGTACAGAAGCTATTCTTATAGTTTTCTCTACCTGGTTTTTTTTTTGACGAAAGCCTTTCAACTACAATGAAAGTAGTGGTAGTGGTTATGGCCAGTATCAATACTTCTTTGGAAGCGCTCAAAATTCTATACAACTCTGGTTAGGTGTCAAATTTGTGTACATGCGATGTTTACATAAACATTTATATCTCCCATCTTTACATTTCCTGTAGGCGTCTAGCAATTCTTCTAGTCGCTTCATTTTGCAGATAACTATCACTCAGGAGGAGTCTGAAAGGACATGGTGTAGAAAAAGGTATAAAAAGCTTTGTAACTTTATAATGTGGGCATTCGACTAAGGTTTGACTATCTGTCTCCTTCTTTGGCTGTTAATTCATTGAGTAATGAAAAAATGTACTTTTCCTGAGAATTCAGAGAATTCTTCAGAGGAAAAAATTTCCCAATGAGGAAAAAAGAATTGAGAGAATTTCAGAATTCTGGAGAAAGATTTCTTTTAGAATTTCAGAATTTTTTTTGAATTTTTCTTTTAAAGAATTTTTCTTCTTCCGAAAAATTTCTCTCCGAGGTCTTCCACACCTCCACCCCAATCTCAAATTGTCAAGATCTGAAAGGTGTAGGCCGTGCGCGCGATCAGGATTGTTTCTGAATGCCAGCATTTTCCGACTTTCAGGTGACTGAGGTAGTTTGGATACTCTGAATCCTAAAATGCTTAATAAAATTACGAAAGTTATTCGGCGTTGAGCAATCCCTTAACGAAGCGCCATGCATTTGCCTGCATTCGTGTCATCGGGCACATATGGGGCCCGTGTAATAAATTGCGGTAGTCTACCGAAGCATGAAGTCAGTAAGAGGGCATCGCCGAGAGAGGTTCTTTATTCGAGCGGTGCTCCACTTCACTTGATTCGACAAGGTACGGCAACCAACACCGGCATCGCGAGTACGGTCGGCTGTGGACTATCGTCTCGGACCAATTCGGTCCTGAAGAAGAAGACATCGAAACGTTGATCGAAAAAGTCTTTTTGCAACAACCTCGTGTTTGCTCAATAATATAAAGAAAATACTAGCCATTTCCGCCGGAGTTCAGTGAATGTTGGATTTTAAGACACATTAAGCCAACACTTTTTAAATAATCCTTGAAGACAAGTCCGGTAGTAATTTGCCGACCTCACCGCTGAGACATGTGGACTGCTTAGCCTTGGCCTCGGTGTCGAACAAATGACCATGTGTGGATCTGTAGGGAACTCCTTAAAGGCAAACACCTAACCTCTAACCACGGCGCTGCACGTTCTAAGGAAGCACATCATCATTTTATCATTGAAAATTTGTTTTCCTGTGTTTACTTTTTGTATGACAAAGTGAAAACTGATAACGACCCAGGCAAGCAATGCAGAATGCCGAAATCTAGCCGATCACCAAGCGATGTCACCTTTCGTCTTCTTTTCCACCTCTTTTGCTCCAGCTTTTTTAACAACGTGCCTTAATCTTGTTAAATTTATGTTTGTACTTACAAGAAGTAGCGGTGAGGTTCAACTGCACCACGGAAAAACAATTGAAAAGCTTATTTTTGTAGTCCTTGATCTTTATAGCAGTTGTTCCCAGAATATTTCTTTCTATATCGATTTCTATCTATTACTGTATGTTTCTGCAGTAAAGATCATATCCACCGTTTTCCAAGTTGCCTAGCATATGTCGTAGTACGTAAATATTCTGATCTCATCCTAAAGAACTTCGATCGCTACAAACAGTCTTGTTATGAAAACCTATTTTTGCAACCTGAACATGTTGTTTGTTATTACTGTTCAAAAGTCATCATGCGTATATAACACGAAGGGCATGAGGATGTTTGAGAGGGAAGTCTTCCGCCAGCTGATCTCTGGTTTTGAGAGGATTTGGAAACGGCCAGAAACATGTGAGTAGCCTCTTGAATTACTATACTGGTTCTCCTCTGTCCAAGTTCGTCGACTATCCAAGCTAGTCCCCCATCCTCGTTTGTCTCGCTATTGATCTCGTGTGTCACCTATGTTGATTATCGTAGCTGTTAACTTATATTGCACGTGGTCATTATTGTATATTAGCTTCAGTCTACCGTTATTACAGCACAGTCGCGAATTGTACATTAACTTCATTTCATCATTATTGAATGACAGTTGCGAATTGTATGTTAACTTCGCATTATTGTTACTACGTCACGCTTCCTATCAGCCCAGTGTATCCTCGTCATCATTCTGATCCTCGCCCTCGTATCAGTGTTCATTGTTTACCAGTTAATCTGCGATGCATTGTCAGTAGCGGCGGCTATCCTCAAATGCGTTCTGTCTGTAACGCCATCAGTGGCATGAACCATTGCTCCTACACAGTACGCCATGTGTACAAAGCCGGTGACCGGCCAACTTATGCTATGCATGTTATGCCGCTATAGTCGGCTATTGAATTAGTTATGGCCTAAGTTATCTCTTAGGCAATGGTGGCACCCATCGATGCTCAAACTTAGTGCTGCAGACATACCGTTACCCAAGACCAGCCGCCTGACCATGTTCCTCAGATATCTCATATCGTTCGTAATTGCTTCCACTTTCGATGCTTGGCTAACTTGCTATCCTCATCAATGTCAAAAGTATATCTGACGGCTGTACATATGATCTCTAGCTTAGCCTAATGCACGGCTCATCTGCATCTCACTCTTCTGTTCTAGCCATCGGCATCTTGGCCACTGTATGCGCCGGTGTGGGTACCATCATCTGCATCCGCTTACTCGGCATTGTTATCAAGTTGCTATTACCACTGTATTAATGTTATAGTAGCATCCTTAACCGTCGTGCCCTTATTAGCCTCACTTTATTGGTAGCTATAGTACCTCGTAATTTTGAACTTGCCTTATTCTTATGCCAATGTATTTTTCCATCGTTATTCCTGTTGTACTAATGTTGTATTAGTGTATATAAACGGCTCAATTATCCAAGTTTGGGGCACTGCTCTGTGACAACTACGAAAAGTCTCGCGTGGCGTCTTCTCACGAAGTTGAGCATTCTGCTTAAAGCTAGTGGCCATTTGGTGCTGAGAACTGACTCGAAGGCCTATTTTCCACTAACAACTGAATTAATCTTTATGAATGAATGTTTAGCCTTTTTTGTCTAGAACATTCTTCTTTTGCCTTTGGTCTATTTATTCCAACAATTTTTGTTTCAGTTCCGCTAGTTGATTATAGTCAGATCGTAATGATGGAACGATGATACTCCTTTAAAACTTGTTTTCGTGGACATTAAATTCTATTTAGAAACAATGTAGAGGGAATAAAACATTCTTGCGGGGATGTCGAGAGTTTCTCTTTCTCTATCACTGCTCTCACAAAAAGTCTATTGTTGAAAAAATTCGGTTTAAAAAATTTTTTCATCTGAGTTCTTGCTTCGTGAGAAACATTCACTCGAAGCCTTGCGTAAAATGCAGACATATTTCTCTTTTTCTCTCTAAGATTCCTTCTGACTCGCATTATCTCTCTTCCCTCTACTCCTCTCTGTCTCTCTCTCTCTCTATGCAGAACGAGGAGTGAAAATATAAATACTTTTCATTGTTTTTCTCCAGTTTTGCGCTCTTTTTCCTTCTATTTCTCTCCTCTTTCCAATTCTGCCGCTCTACCTCTTCCTTGTCTCCCACTGTCTCTGTCCTATTATCTTTCTCTAACCACATTTTTTTAGCACAATTATAACAGTTTTGCAGTTTTTCCTTCAGATTCTTTACAAGTTTTATGCAGAAACTGTGGGTATTTTCTGTCTTCCTCCTCCGTTTCTCGCTTCCTGCGTAAAAAATTAAGCGCATTAAGTGCCAAGTAGTAAAATAAAAATATTAGTTCTGAACAGAAATAGCAAGAAAAGAAAACATCCCGAAATGTTCTTAGACATCTTAACATAACAGCGCCGACAAGAGTCTTTGTTTTCCTTTACGTTCACACTTTTTACTACTTTTGCTCTCATTATTTTTCTTTTTCTAGGCAGTTCTTCTTCTTCTAAGCACATCATTCAATTGTCAACAAACATTGTATCGTGTCCACATTTCCGGTTGAAAGAGCGAAACAAAAAAAAACATTGGCCGGTCGAGAGACGTGGATGGTTCTCGTTTGATATTTTTCATTAAGTTTATTGAGATTCTAAGTTTTTGGCCTTGATCACATGTTACTCGATGTCTCTACACGGTAGAAATTCTCCACAATAAATAGTCTTCTCACTTTTGAGGACCTTAAATTGCTTATTCTTAGAATTTTGTTTTATGCTACATATTTTTTGGAACCTGGCTAATGTGAAGGAGGTCCCCACAACTTGTGGACCATCCAAGTCTCAAAGTAGGTAAGTAAGTATTTCTTAAAATTGTACTTCTGTCGTTTCCTGTCCTACAAAATATTGGAGTAGTAAAAACAAGGTGTAAAAATAATGTTATTACTTCATGTTCCACCGATATACATATTGGATTCGAAGCTTATCATCTTTTTAGTTTAGGCAGCTTAGAGTCTTTAAAGCTTTACAAAAGAAAAAACTATTTACTTATGTTAATCTTGCATTTTCTGTCTACTATGATTTTTCACGGCAGGGTGTGATGTGAATTACAACCACAACGATGCTGAGATATTCGCAAAACTTGGACCCAGGGCCACATCGAACCACGATTTCTCTTTCCGGGGGCTCGCGCATTACACACTGCGCCACGGTGGCCCTCGCTCTGCATTTCTCTCATCTTATTTTCTACCTAACGCTGCCGTCAGTATTTAGTTATATTTACTACTTATTACACGACTCTTCTTCACATCTATAGTTCAGATCCCAGCCTTCCTGAAACCGATTCGTTTCCACTCATCCATCGTCCACGAAGGTCTTACAACTTTTGCACGAGTGTTCGGCTGTCGCTTGATGATTTCCGTTTCCTCAAAGGTGTCCGTTGAATGCCGGTGGAGTCGATTCTCCGCGAAATCCTGAGATAGCCTGGTTGGTGCGTTCCTACTTGGATTCCAGAGAGTGAGCCTTTCCTAGACTGGTTCGGTGCCAACTTCCCGATCTGTGAGTGATCAGAGCCTTGACGTGGCTGACGCGGAGTCGAACAAAGGCTTGGGTCGGTTAGGCCGTCCATCTAATGAAGAGGATCACTGCCACTGCGACACCCTTTCTCTGAAAAAAGCGCTGGGGAAGCTTTTTCATATGAATTTCTTCCTCTCGCATTTTCATCTATCTGCCTGTATTTTTGCTCCTGCTATCATTTCAAGCATTGTAGTTATGTTCAGAATATTTTTTTACCAATAATATGTCTTATGTATTTATACAATCTTATAAACTGATCTTTTTGAGCTAATGCGAAGTTGGAATAGGTTTTCGTAGCCGTTGTTGTTGGTGTCGCTCGTCGATAGCTGACGTTTCGGCGATTTCGCTTTCCTCAGAGCCTGGACGTATTTCATACAATAGTAGTTTAATTATTCGGTGGTAAAAAACCAAAGTATTATTGGAGATCTAACATATAAATAAACGCCATATTGATAAAAAACTACTCGTCGTGCTGATACGAGTAGGACTACGTGCGTGTTGTTCATGTGGGATGGCGAGCAAAACCCACCCAAGGGTAAAAATATCATTTTGAATTAAGGCGCCAGGTCACACATGATAGTGAGGCATTCGTCTTTCCGGTTCCCCTTTGGATTTTTGAAATTTATCCAAAACGCCTTAAGAGTCTTGTCTGTTGATGTTTTCGGTTCCTGCACTAGGATCCGACATTCACTTCAAAACCATCCTCATTGTGCCTATGTGCCTCATGTGTAGCTAGAGAAGCGCTTTGACTAATTTTAACTTTCCCATCTAGGTGTTCTTTTATGTGAACATAGAGCGGTCTACCCGTTTCCGGGATTTGTTCCTCACCGCATGCCTTGCAAATGATCAAGTATGTTGTGCTAGAACTCATGCAATCCCGTCTCGCTTGTTAGGACAGATCATACAGTTTTCTGAACTGCACAAACGATCATAGAGGCGGTTGCGAACTAACTGACGGCGTAGAGTATTGTGTGGGAGGTTAATAACCAACACAGAACTTTGAAGACCACTTTTTCTTAGACATCTCTTAAGGCGTAACTTATTTCATTTGATATGAAGGACAACTTAAAAGAGATCTTAGTTACGTCACAAAGATTATTTTGGAGGATGATTCTACTTTTTGTCTAACCCGGGTGATTTCTGTTTCGTAGCCATTGAAAATGGATATTTTTCGCGCCAAGTTTAGCGATCCCTTCTTTTTCTGTTTTCCAGTGCACACATTTTTAGCCGTTCGGCACATGTTTTTGATGAGTGCCTTTTTCATGTGTGAAGGATCAGAGAAGTGGTGAACTAGTATATTTTTACTACTTGGCTTATGATACCATTTCGTTACATAGCCACTTTCGGAGAGCTTAATTTGAATGTTTGGGAGTGGAAGCCAGTTCTCGTTTGGTTTTTCTCGAATGAATTTTGTATACACTGATTGTCTATTTAACAATTCAAAGCATTAATCGATCTGTTCTTATGTGGAACAGGTGATGAAGCAGTCGTCTATGTATCGACAGTAGAGTAAGGGACTGCGATCAAGAACTGGAGCTTCCACGTTAGACATGGAAGCTGTGGCAAGGCTTAGTGCTGATCGCTCGCTGTCCATGGTCAGCCCTCTACTTGGGCAAAATATTTTTCAGGCCACCTAAAGGTTGAACAGCTAGGACACTCCAACAACACTCTAAAATAATAAATAACAACCTGGCGATTGCTAGGAAAGAAAACGAGATATTTATAACCCAATGCCGTGGTTAACAGAAAGTCAGTCTTGGTAACTAAGACACCGTTTTTAGATAGCCATTAGGAAATTATGTGGTGATTATTGAGCTCCCACACAATAGCCTACGCCGCCAGTTAGTTCGCAATCGCCTCTCTGATCATTTATGCAGTTCAGAAAACTGTGTGGTCAGCCCTAACAGGAGAGACGGGGATTGCATGAGTTCAGGTATAATATACTTGATCTCATGTAACCCATCTGGTGAGGAACAAATTGCGGAAACGGGTAGACCATTTTTTGTCCGCATTAAAGAACACCTAGATGGGAAAGTTAAAATTCGTTAAAGAACTCTTCTAGGTACACGTATGTTACGAAACCACGATGGCAATGATTTTGAAGTAACTGTTCGGATCCTAGCGCAGAAATCGAAAACATCAACGCGAAAAACTCTTGTGGCGTTTTGGGTAAATTTCAACAATCCAAAGAGGAACCGGAAAGACGAATGTCTCACTATCACGCGTGACCTGGCGCCCTATTTCAAAATGATATTTTGACCCCGGGGTGTGTCTCGCTCGCGACTCCACGTGAATAACACGTGGGCCAATCCCACTCGTAACAGCACGGTTAGTTGTTTTTGATAAATATGGCGTTTATTTATATGCTAGATCTTCATCAATTCTTTGGTTTTTCTCTACTGAATAATTAAACTGTTCTTGTATAAAATACGTCGAGGCTGTGAGGAAGGCGAAATCGCCGACACGTCAGCCATCGACCAACAACACCAACAGCAACGGCGACGATAGCGAAGACCTGTATGAACCTCGTATCAATTTAAAAAAGATTGGTTTATAAGATCATATAAACAAATATTTCAACTATTTATGCTGAGGTTCATAGAAAGCCGGTCTTTTGAATTGTGTTAGGCATTCATTATTATTACATCGGTATTTATGTTACATATATCACTTATATTGTATTGCTATTTAGTATTTAGTGCTGTTATTTATTTATCATTAGCAACCTTCCCTGTCTCAACAGGGGAAAGGTCCATCACAATCTACGATTTTCTCCTTCATCTTGACCTTTCATTTTTTAAAAGATTCGTCTAATTTCACGTATTTTCCCAATGCTCAATCACTTCCTCTTCCATAAGTTATTCTTGGTCTTCTTTATTTTCTGCTTACATAGATTGTTGTCTGTTTACGCATTCATTTGCTTGAAAAGAAAAACGCGGATAGAAAGGGGCCGCAGTTAGCAGTAACAAGTCTCTTTTTGCTCTTCTCCTCCTCTTTTTTTCTTCATACTTACGTCATCATTTCGCAGTCATTCTAGTTTTTGACTTTATCACTTCATCGTTTCCCTCTTTGTCTTGCAGTAATATCACGACTTTCTTCGGCAAAAAAATGTGTTACGGTAGTGTTCTAGGCCAGTTTTAACGTGTTTATTCTAGATCTGCAACTGATTGTATTACATATACCTTTATTTATGAAGTTATTTTTCACATACCTGAATTGATTAGTAACCGTTAAGTTAATCGATAAACGACACGGAAAATACACGTGATTCCTCGGATAAGTACCTTTCACCTGGCGGTGAGCTACTGGAATCGTTACTACTACTGGACGCGCCACCAGCGAACTATCGATTCCGTCTATGTGTAGTCGTTTCGAAACACCACAACACATCAGTCGTTTTTCTTTGTCCAGAATATTTATTCAGTGTACTTTACGGATCTTTTATTCATTGTCACGCGTCATTTGTTTTCTTTTTCACTAATTTCGTTTTCATTTGTGTCCGTTTGAGCACTGAATACTTTTTGTTATCGTTGTCGTCTTAGTCCTTAGTATTTGACACGATTCGGCGCCACGTGTGGTTTAGGTTCAGCACTTCTTGCATTCGATTTGCTTCCTCACTTCCATCATCCACTGAGTACTGATTTCCATGTGGGTCTTTGTCTTTCCTACTAAACCTGTCGAATGCTGATCGAGTAGTTTCCTCCTGTAATCCTGTGATAGCCGTAGTACAGCATACCAGTCCTTCATCACTGTAGTCACCATCCCTCATAAATTAAAAGTAGCTTTCCCCAGATAATTCTGGTGCCAGATTCGCAGTCCCACAGCGATGGGAAGCATAGTTGGCTTTGTGTGGCGTCTGACCAGCCAACCTTGAGCTTATTATTATTTGAAAAGTATCTCTAGCACTGCATTACCCGCACGCCCGCCACTATCCACTATTAGCTAAGGAACGTCGTAAAAGTTTTTTTTGTTACGGGAAAATTTCGAATTCCTGAACGTCCGCTGAATTCGGAAAACGTGACGAAATCTTGAGCTTTGTTTTTCTCCTATTCTGTTTTTTTTTTCTCGAAATTTATAAGTTATCTCCTGCACACTGGGGGTTTTACTGTCTTTGACTCTTGGGGAGACGTCCAGCCTTCGTGGAGTTGGTGTGAACAGTATGTGTGCTACGGTTTTGCTACTAACAGTGTACTGCTATTGTTCATCATACAACTGCTTTTACACCAACATTTGGAAGTGTTTTGCAGCGTATACTGCGTTTGTTTCCGTATTTTTATACCCGCCCACTCCATACAGTAACAATGATTCGCCATTGAGTGTGGAGATGAAATAATAATAGATTCCTAGTCAAATTACCAACCATTGAACTCGTTCTAGGTAAAGGTTCTTCTGTACTTTTAAGCAGAAAATGGGACTTTTCCCATCTAACGCCTGCCGTAACATCTGTGTTGGATAATTTATCTAATGATTATAAGAAATCTGGGGAGAAGATTCTATGTCGCAACATGAACCACCCGGAAGGAAATAGACCATACAGAGGTCATACCAGCCACTCGTGGCGCCGCACAGTCGTATAGAATGCACACCGTCCGTTATGTGTCAAAATGTGTGCGTCTGCCGAGAAATCAACGTTAGGAGCGTTGAGCACCCTATCTACAGGTGTTATTGGGAAGATTATAGAGCGTATTCCTTGACTCCGATATCGTACATGAGAAGAATTGCCAAAAGTTAGCAGTCGGTGGAAATCATTCCGTTAAATCAGTGAGATACGAAAAAAATCTGCTTAGAATCGTATCAAAACAAACAATTATGCATTCCGTTCAGCTATACAATCCAATCATGGGCGATTGTTGTCTGATGTTTGTCCTCATCTTTTATTGGGACTCGATTAGGTTCACTGTTATCAATTTGCCTCGATTCAGATCATTAGTTGTTCAGAAGTTAACAGAGCTTCGGCTAACCGCCAGATCAGGACAAGGATTTTAAGGAAAGGAATAAAAATGGTGCAAATTTGTTGAAAAAAGTACTTTACCAAGATTTTCTAGTATCGTTCTCCGGAATGTCTAGTGATAAATTGGAAGCTCGTTACCGTTGACCGATTAGTTAATGCAGTCGAATTTGCAAAACTTATAGCCGGTACTCTGGGACGATCTCTTGATTTTGTTTTCAGAAATCCGCTTTATACGGTGATCATTCATCTTTCGATAAGATGAAGCAGCTTCTCAAAAAGCAAAGTTACCTTATACTTGCCGCATTTAAAGCTTGAATAGCTCATTCTTCATGAAGAATCGTCTGGCGTACTTTTATCACAAGCGTTACTTATTCTTAGCATTGGTTTTCTCCTAATGCTAAGCATTCTCTAGGGAAATGTCAAATTCTTTATCAGCCTGGATAGCCGAAATGGCTGGCTGATGTGTAGGAGAGGGTGGCTGATTGATGAAGAAATCTTTGAACCCCTGAACATCCCGTCGCTACCGGCTGGTGTCGTGTATGGCCCACTGTAGTACATCGTAGTACTATTAATGCAGATTTGCTTTGTGAGTAAAACAATTGGATTTGTTTAAAAACCTTTAACTCTAGCAAAGTGCAGAGCAACGTGTGTTGGTCGGCCACCCACAGCCTGCCCAGCCGTCCTGGTAAGCCGTCGCTGATCAGAAGGACTTGAAGTTTCGGCGACTCTCAGCAACCGCCAAATCGTTCTTCTTTGGGAAAAATATGTTCGTCATTCTCAATCTTTTAATTCCTTTTTGATTGCTATTTTTTTAGAGTTACATCTCTACTATGTTTCGTTTTAGAGTGTTCCGCACTTTTTCCCCATCACTGTAATTCGATTTGGGATGCGAAGTACTGTTGTTTGTCAATTTTATAACTAGTTCAACTCGTTTACAAAACATAATGTTTAGACATTAAAAGTGATTTTCTGCAATCATATTACTCGTTCTACTGGTTGTGTTCCATGCTTAGTCTGAAAAATCTTGCAGTATGCGAATCTGTAGGAAATATGAGAGTTAAGAAGAATATTTCTTTTTAAAAATCACTTGAAAAACTGAACATAACAACGGTTTCGTATTGAGTGTCAGAGTTTATCAGCAGTAATTAGTGATATGATTAATGAGCAGATGGGTTACTAACAATATTTGGAATGATCATAATTCTAATTTACCCCTCTTCGTGGCTGGGAGGTGTTCCTGGGTGTCCGGCTGCGTTGTAGAGCGGGAGGATATATCCCTCTGGCAGGGCATCCCGAGCTGTGAAGGCGCCCGGCTTTCCATTGTCAAGTCCAACTAAAAGTAAACCAATTCCAGGATCCACCATCATCATGGAATTAGACTATTGGCATGGGGGCAAATCTCCCTCTAATTTACAAGGGCGGTGACTGCCTGTGGTGGTGACGACCTGCGGCAGGCTTTGGCCAGACTGACCTCGGTACTCCAGAGAAAGATAGTGGCTGAACCAGCAAAGCTCCGAAAGATGGGGAGTATGCTGGAGCCCGCAAAATCAGTGAGGACGGACCGTCCAATTATCCGAGTAAGTATAATTCTAGTAGCACTATTAACGAGGAGAAGTAATGGTAGCAATAATAGTGATGGCACTAATGACGCTCATACTGTTGAACAATACTAAAACGTATTTTTGAAACCCGTTTTTAGTTTAACCTCGCTTTGAATCATTAAAATTCTGTTTCAAGGACAAATTCAATGTTAATAAAAGTTTTTTTCCTTCATCTTGTCACCTTAGTGATCACGTGACTCATTTAAAAATCCGAGACTCGAGGCAACTAGCTTCTCTTCGCACATGCGAATCACCGGTGGTGGAAGACCTAGCGATGAGACACCCAAGCGCGGTTATTCCAAAATTTTCGAAGAAATCGTTCGAAACTAGTATTTACAATCACAATGAGGAATTCAGAGATCATCGAATTTCGGCCGAAGTCACTTCCGAACTCAGTGTGGTCCATAGATGACGGCTGCTACTCAGAGGAGCAAGTGCAGAAACTGCTGGAGGCTGTATGACAACTGATGACTCGTCAATTGCGTATCCAGGCAAATTCGGTTGCCAAGAAGACTTATACCGGTTTATTGGTGAAAAAGATAAGAAAAACGTGCTGAAGAGAAAGAAAGAAGCGGGAATTCACATTCTGTTGCACTGACATCAATCGACGAATGCCGTTCGGGAACGGCTGGATGTCGTATTCTTTGCCTTTGTTTCTTTCTGTTTAGTTTCTTTTCTTGCAAGTTTTCGGAATTTTCTTTCCGTACAAAGAAGATGATGATTGGAAAAATAGAAGCAACATTGTTAACTTTTTTTAACTGTCTACTACAATGTTTCACCACATGGTGTTATGTGAGATACGACCACCGTGATGCTGAGATATTTACAAAACTCTGGACAGCAGGTGTCTGCGGCGAGGATCGAACACGCTATTACACTTTCCGGTGGCTGATGCATTCACCACCACACCGTGCGGGTCCTTCATTTCGTCTTTCTCTTAGCTGGTTTTCTATTTACCGAAAAACCACATTGTTTTGAAAATCTACCAGAAAACATGTTGTTCTAAAAATGCAAAAATATCAATTCTATTTTTCCTTCATTTTTCCCACTCCTCCACTTTTACTTCTTTTACATTCTGGCGATTTTTCGTTGTATTTTCAGCCGTCATTTCTTATAAAACATGAGCTTTTTTATATTATTTTTGTGCTCACTGAATGTTACATGGCAATTCCTTTCCGATGGTGATCTACCAACGAAGAAAGTCAGTCGATTCCACTCGAGCGCTATCTCGTTCAGAGTTGTTCGATTGTTATTTGTAACATTGCCTGCTTGGATAGTTGGTTGGCCCGCCTTCACTGCTTGTGCGGGCTCCAGAATAATTTCCCTTTTTCGGAGTTTTTTTGGTCTAGCCATTGTGGCTCCCTGGAGTCCCGTGGTCAGCATGGACAACGTCTGTTCAAGGTAGTAACCACCACGGGCAGTTGCCGCCCTTGTGGATCAGATGGGGATTTCCACCATGCGACTAGTTTCATACCGGGGCGCTGGTGGATCATGGTAATGGTATTAGTTTACTCTTAGCTAGTCTTCATGGTTGAAACGCCGGTCTCCTTCTCAGCTTGGGAGACCCTTCCAGGGGGCGAATCCCTCGCTGTAAATCACGGTCCGACACCCAAGAGCACCTCCTAACCACAATGAGGCAGTAAACCGTTGAGAGGATTTGTAACATTTCACATGTTTATCATAATAATTCATGCAAAAGGAAACACAATCGAATTAAACCAGCTATAATCGTTCCTTTTATTCTTTTTCATTTATTCGAAGAATATTTTCTTTGGTGGGAATTTTTTTCAGATCCTCACATAGAGGTTTGCGTTTTCAAGTTGTTTGTCGATTTGCTTCAGAAAAAGTTTTTTTTTAAGTCGCACAAATTGTATTGGCTTTGTAATGGAGTAAATATTTTTAAAAGGAGCAAATAAATCCTATTTATGTGTATGGAAATTTTTACATCATTAAATAAGGGCGCGTGAAACGCAGTGGTCGAGGGCGCTCTGCAACACACAATTGGAATCGATTCAAGCTTCCATGGCACACCATACTTTCCATCACTCCTGAGTCGGTAAATTGGTACCAGATCTGTCTGGGAGAATAGCAGCACTGGCTCGATACATCGGTAGACCACCGCAAGGTGTTGTAAAGGCCAAATATGTATTCAACCACCTCCAAACGATGCCTAATGAAGTCGAATGCATGGTGCATCCCTCAGGCATTTATGAACACCGAGAGCTATATTTTATTATAATAGACGTAATGATGCTTTTACTTTTATTTATTGCCTGTTATTATTTCACGGCGGGATTTTACTTGAAATAGAGCAATAATAATGTTGAGTTATTTACATAAATCAGAACATAGGTGTGGTTCGAACCAGCAATTAGTCTTCGTTAGGGTTCACATGTTATTCACTGTACCACCTCGGCTCTTGAATTGCCTTTTCCTCGGCCTTTTTCTTAACCTAACTGCGATATCAGCAATCATCTATCATGTCACTTAAGGTGAATTGCCTGAGAAAAAAAAAAAGAAAGCCAGGGCCTTGATGGTGAAGTGGATAACACGTCAGAGCCCAGAAATCGTAGTCATGGGCTCAAAGCGCACCTGAGATTCCGAGTTTTGCTCATATCTCAGCATCATTGTTGTTGTGAATTTCTTGTTAAGAAGTTTTACTTAACCTTGGTAAAGGAAAGTTGCTGGAGAGGCAGCCTTCGAGTGTAACAATTCTTCCAACTCTCACCTTAGTTTGCTGCTGGCCACAGTTGCACTTGAAATCTTAAAAACTTCCAAAAATATTTGAAATAGAAGCAGTAGCTCATAAAATTTATGAGCGTCCCTAAGAACTATAGTGCAGAATCATTTGCATAAATCTGTAAGGTTCTCAGCTTCTCGTATACTCTGGAAATCGACAAGTCATCATCAGTTAGTGGAAAAACGAGCGTCAAACGTTGATAGTGGTGTTAAAAAAAAATAATGTTGCTAACAATAACGCCCAGCTGGAATCTTTGGAATTTTTACAGTCCGGTTAGACTGGTCGATCTGGTTTCCTTCTTATCCACAAGAATGTTTCTACTAAAGTGTTATTTACTGTACCAAGAAATGCAATACCTGTCATCAATAGTGTTATTCCGAGGGCAATCGGTTCCAAAAGAACTATATCGTCTTTTCCTCTTCGTTTCTTATATTCTCCCGTCCTCTACTTTTCTCTGCATCTGTGCAAAATTAGGCGCGTCGCTAAGGGCTATAGTGCAATATCTCTGCATTTCCACCTCTCTCTCTCCCTTCCTCTCTCGCTAGATCATACATTTTCTTTTTTCTTAATAATTCCTTTTTTCGTGTGTACTCTTTTTTTCCGCTTTTTTGTGTAGTCCTTTTATTTTTCTCTCTTTATTTCTTTTCCTTCTTCTTTTTATCTTTCCTTCTCGACGTTTCTCCTTCTCTTTTCTCTTTTCTTTCTCCTTTATTCTCCATTTCGGATGCATCAAAACGAAAATTTTGCGTATTTGCTGATTTTTGCTATGTTTGGCACCAATTTGATTACCATAATTGTCAATTTGTCCACTTTTTTCCAGTGATTTTTTTCCCGGAAGTATATCCAAGTAGAAGAGAAAAGACATAAAGTGGATTTCCAATTGTGAAAAAGCAACTAGAAAGAAGAGGAACGATAAACGAAAATTGTGCGTTTTCGTATTTATCTATCTGCTTATTTGCTTTATCACGTGCCTTTATCTCTATACTTATCGATTAATTTTTTTCTCGTGACTACTGGCGCATTAGAGTCGCTGAGAAATACTAAATCGCTCGTTTTGAAACGGTTATAAAACGACGATTGAGTAATTTTTTTGAGTTCAGGATTCTGTCAGGACCAGTTCAGGACTAGTGATGGCCGATTTAGAGCCAAATGAACTAACTCTGTGCCAACGGTTGTGTTGTTGTCGCAATGTCCGATTAAAGGAACCTCCTGTACAATTCATAAGATGTAAGAGCGTAAAAATTCCTTCTAGCTAAAAATTAATGCGTTTTGATGAAAAATAAACTTTAGTGAATGATTTTCTTCGTATTTTTGTTGAGCAAACGCGAGGTGTTACTATTCTTTGTTCACGATTAAGCTGACGTTTCGGCGGATTTCGCCTTCTTCAGAGCCTGGAAAGGTCAAGTTGATAGCAATCCACTCGGCCAGACGCCTCCATAACCAAACAAAGAAACTCCAAACCAAGATTCCAAGAAACCAGGACCCAAGAGAGAGGAGTCCCGGAACTTGGCACGGCAAATAGCCGTTTCTAATGGCTACGAAACTGTAGCTCAGAATAGGTGTAGAGGAAATCGTAGGCCTCCAAACGACAACTCTAGCGATAGAAGGGTCCCGTTTATCATACCCTTCATCTCAAATGATATAAGTACAGCTATAAAACGCTGCTTAAGAAGGGCGGGCTTAGAGAATTCGGTGAGCGTAGTTGAAATACCACCGAGTAATCTTAAGCGCCAACTAGTTCGTAACCGCCTATATGACCGTCTATGTGCAACTCAAAATTGCATAATTTGCCCCAGTGGTAGAGACGGTGATTGCATGAGCTCGGGTATAGTTTATCTGATCTCCTGTAAGACGTGTGGTGACGAATACATTGGCGNTACGAAACTGTAGCTCAGAATAGGTGTAGAGGAAATCGTAGGCCTCCAAACGACAACTCTAGCGATAGAAGGGTCCCGTTTATCATACCCTTCATCTCAAATGATATAAGTACAGCTATAAAACGCTGCTTAAGAAGGGCGGGCTTAGAGAATTCGGTGAGCGTAGTTGAAATACCACCGAGTAATCTTAAGCGCCAACTAGTTCGTAACCGCCTATATGACCGTCTATGTGCAACTCAAAATTGCATAATTTGCCCCAGTGGTAGAGACGGTGATTGCATGAGCTCGGGTATAGTTTATCTGATCTCCTGTAAGACGTGTGGTGACGAATACATTGGCGAAACGGATAGACCCCTCTGTGTCCGCATGAAAAAACACCTAGCCGGCAAAAATAGACCAAATACCCCGCTAGACACGCATAGGACCCAGAGACATAACGGGGACGACTTCGAA